>WSYH01008315.1:0-29651 GCA_036426205.1 Ascaphus truei
CTAGTAACGACATGGCTGTATGAAATGAGAGGTAACTCTCAATTATCAAATCACCGCGTTTGAGCATGACCCCGAATTTAATTTTTTTTATTTTTTTTACATTTGGGAAATTTAAAAAAAATTTTTTTTTTTTGCACACTCCACACTGCACACTGCACAATGCACCTGCACACTGCACACTGCACACTGCCACATGTCAAGCACACTACACACACTCACAGCACCAGCACACACTGGCACAACACTCACATCACACACGGGCACACCCTCCAAAGCACACTGCCCTCGACAGAGCAACACTGCACTCACAGCACCCTGCAACATTGCACACTCACACCTCACACCAACACCCCCCCCCTCCAATCCCCCCCCCCCTCCCTACCTTTGGTGTCAGCTGCTGAGATCCGACGCGGAGCTGCATTGGGAGGAGGGGGGGCCTGTCAGACTGAGGGCGGGCGCAGAGGTCTCTGGATGCCGGGCGAGGGCCGTGTAGGTTGTGGGGCCTGGGGGGGGAACGATGGATGCCGGTGGGGGGATGGTAATGCCAGTTGTGGTGGCGGGGGTGATGCCGAATGGGTGGGTGGTGATGTATTGGTCCATTGGGTGGAGGGGGGTTTGATTCTCGGTTGGTGTGGGTGCCTGGGTGTGGATTGCCGGTTGGGTGGAATGGGGTGGATTGCAGGGGGGACCATTTGATTTTTGGAGGGGGGCGAGTTAGGAGGAGGAGCACATGCGGCTGCGTGTGCGTGAGCCTCGTGGGCTAGGCCGCACAAACTTATTATGCCAGTCGGTGTTGAGGAATAGAGGACGGGCGCAGAGGGTCTCGGATGCGGCGGGCCGTAGTTGTGGGGGTCCTCAGGGGGGGGGGAAATGTGGATCCCCGGTGGAGGGGGTTGGTAATGCCGGTTGGGGGAGGGGTGAGGAGCAGGCTGCGGCCGGACCTTGCTTTTGTGCCCACTGTTTGGCGGGCCTGGTGGCTGCTGGGGGATTGCAGGGCTTGCCGGCCCCTCTTAACCTCTACCTCTTACCGTCCCTTCCTTTATTATCTCCATCTTATCATTTTGTTACCTTGAACATTTATAATATATGCTGGGAGATAGCATCGCGGGATAGCAGTGGAGCGGGGCCTTCAGGCCGCTATTTCTTTTGCTGTTCTGGGCCTTTCCTTCCTCTGTACAGTCCGTTAGTGGCAGACCATGGAAAGGTTAATTCTATCCTTAGCCTGCATGTGGGTTTTTTTTTTGTTTTATTTCATTCACATTCAGCCGTGAATGTTGTATCAATATTCAAGTGCGGGGCCTTGCATCTCTGATGCTGTCAATGTATGGGGTGAATATTGGGGTTGGAACGCCCCCTTCTGTGTTTGGCCAATCTGTATCCGCTCTGCTGTATGAGTCAAGTTAGAGACACTCCCCCAAGGATGTTTCAAATTGAGACATGCCCCAAATAATCAGTTGGGGTCAGTTGTGTTTACAATTGATTAAGAGAGTGAGTGGTACAGGGATGCTCTCCTCTCCCTCACCCATGATTTGGGTTGGAGGGAGGGGGGGCAAAGAATATCCTGCTACAGTCATGGCCTGAGCTAGAAAGAGAGAATGTTTCTCTGTGGTGGAGCTATCTGCAATAAAATACCAGAAAGACATTGCTGTGTTGGAATTTTCATGTTTCTTCCCCTGGGTATGAAGGAGTGTCAAGTGAGGGTCTCATCACCCTGCAGATCTCAGGAGATCCTCATGGCTGGAGGCACTGAACCATCAAAGACATCAGGAGATCAAGGTAATCTGTACCAAGGACGTAAAACCTTTTCCCTTTCCTTCTCTCCCCCCCCACCACAGCGGACCCTCAGCTCTCCTGTTGCCAGCAGGTTGCAGCACCACTCCTACACCTGAAAAGTGGCCAGAGAAGGAGTGTTACCCCCCCCCAACTCACGTTGGGGTGGGGTATAGAAGGTTACAAATATAATTGTTTCTATTACTGAATGGTTTTCCTACATTGTTGGCAGAAGGGTTTAGGTGCACTGCCCACTCCTGAATCCTGTATTACTAACCTTGCTAACATATATTGTACTGAAAATGTTCAGCTATTTCATAGCAGTCCATAATATAATCCAATAAACTATCCAAACAAAATTAAAAAAAAGGTAGTTTTTCAACTTCATGTTTTGTGGTGTGAAAAGATATGATAGGACTTGGTGTATAACTTTGAAAGAGTAGTCTTTTGTAAAACATATGTCATGTATAATAACATTTAAATGTGACTTGCAATCTCCAATATTGCTAATGTAGCCCGGCCTGTTTTCACACTGGCTACAAGCCGCCCCTCCTCGCCTGGCAGTAAGCCCAGGTAGAGCAGGCATGCCATAGGAGTAATCATGGGTTTTCCTTTCCCCACCTCCTGCAGCTTCATTGAGTCAAACAGGGGAGGCGGTGCATTAGGGCCTTGTGTCCCAATCAGTGGCTCAACTTGCTTCCTGAGTTCTCTTTACGTCGGATCTTGCACTATCCTGATTTGTCATTTAGCCTCTACTCCCTTTTGAGAGAGACCAGTCTCCCCACCTATTGGCAGGTCTCTGACAATCTGTGGGCCCCTCCCTTAGGGGAAGCGTTGTGCGACTATTCCTCTTACTTACTACTCCACCCGGGTAGTACGAGAAGAGGCCGGGACTGCCTTCTGGTGGCCAATTGGCTGGAGTGCAGGTCAGGGACAATCCGAGGTGAAAGCCCTAAGCTTCTATGTCTGATGCCTGCTGTGTCATAAATGTTCCTGTTTCACTATACCTTCCCCGCCTGAGACTGGCAATATAGTCAGGGGAAGGGAAGAGAAAAAGAACATCTGCAGAGATGGCTCCTCTCATTCACCGGGGCCGCAAGAGATGGAGGCGCTGTCACCGTGAGTACGAATTAGTATATAACCAACCCAGAAAGCCTGTTTTCTGGCCATCCCCTATCACATGCGGGAGACTCAGATTTATTGTAAGCCAGTCTGTATTGCACCACCACACGTCCATGTAGTGCAGGCAACATCTCCCGGGTAAGGAGGTGGGGATATGGGCTACCTATATGTTTTTTAGTTAAGTCATATGTTATTCATTATTTGTGTTTTTGCTGCTAGGTTGCCCTACTCTTGATTCCTGCATTGGGCACAACCTTAGATGGCCTCAGATAGACGGTGAAGTCATTCTACTCTCCATTTCAGGGCTTGAAAAACAATGTGTATTGGGCTCCCACATAAAATCCCCCAGCAACAGTTCTTACTCTTTTTTTCTAATCTCCAGACACTGAATTGCCTGTTTTTTAATTATCTGGACCCTCAATGTTGCTGTACAGTTACTGTATTAACCACTTTATTCCCTTAATGTGTCCTGATTAAGTCACGTCTCCTACCTGGCACCTTGTGGTTAGCAGTGTGGTGACTATAGAAGTAGGTATAACAGATGCAGCTTTGGGTTGCTCGCGCAGCCAGCACGAACTTCTGCTGCTAGGAAAGTTTTTTTTGCATCTGTGCGTGCGGAGTGCCATAAAAGATTAATGGCGTATCCGGGATTAACACAGTTTGGGTCCCTGGCTTTCTGAATGGGATTCCCTTCCTGTGGGAATCTTACCAGCGGCACCTGTCTGTACCTGTCCTGTAAAGAGCTGCGGGCAGTGAGAGTGAGGCAGATCATTCTCTCTAACAGGCGATAAGGGCAGCTTTTATTTTAATGGGGTGACGGTACAAGTATCTCAATGCATTGTTCAAATGTCCCGATCACGTGAACACGGGGAATTTAAAACATGACGCAGATTGTCTCCGAGGCTGAAATTAATTGGTTCACTCTGGTGTCACCCTGCTTCAATATGGTTCTTAAAAAAAAAAGCAGCTTCTTTAATTAGCGGCTAGCCGCTAAGGCAATGAGGGTTAAGCCGGATTTAACCCTTTTATTACCCTAGCGGCTACTACCATCGGACATGAATTAAGTTCCCCCAACGACCCCACCCCCTTCCCGGTTGGCATAACAACCAACCTGGGGCTAACCACCCCTTTCAACACCACCACCCACCCATCCCCACTACCAAAAATAACCAGGTATTCTGGCTTAACAACTTCAGTGCCTTATCAGCTTGTTTGTATGGTAATTAAACATTTTTTATTTTATAATGCAGTATCGGAGCAAAACCTCATCAATTTCCCTTCGGGACCCCTGATTCCTGAGTTACAGTGTTCACCATTTTAAAATTCGCCTGTGTTACGCAACCGTGGACATTTACAGCAATCAGAGATACAGGCACCACCCATACCGGGGCCTGACTCAGGAAGCAGGGTTCCCCGGACTGAAAGAGGTTCAATTCCGAGACCCACTGCTTCAATCCAGTGTTTATAAAATAAAATAGGTGTGTGATCACCTGTTAGAGGCATGCTGGAGAGTGACTGATTATGTCTACTCTCACTGCGCGTCTCTTACAGACTGATGCAGCCCGTAGGAACACACAGCACGAGTCCCATTCAGAAGCAGGGAGACCCGCTATAATAAATCTCAATGGGCCATTACCCCCCATGCTGTGCAGTGCACTGTGGATGGTCAACGCTTTGTACACTGCACGAGCACATGCTCTGGCTCCTCGCCATCCCCAGGATTTGCCCTATCAAAGAGGTCCTTTGACCACGCCGCTGCGTGTGTCTCCGGCTCTGCGCTCTATGCCCACACGACGCTCTGTCACTGACTCCATGGCAAATGCTGTCAGTCACCGAATCCCGCGCACACGCGTGCCAGCCCCAACGTTATGTGCATGCATTCCCAGCTTACAAAGCACATGCCTAACAGAGCCTTACCCTCTGCCCCTCCGCAGTGAGGCGTCGCCCCCAGTAACCACTGATTTCATATAAATTATGACTCCACTCATCTGGGCTGTACACCCTCCCTCCTATCAGGAGGACTCCTTGCATTCCTCCAGGCCTCCCCCCTCTTCCCATTGGCCTGCCCAGCTTTATTTATGCCTGTGCTCCCATCTCTCGTCGCTCGACATAATTCTCTATGGAAGACATTTAACTACTCTCCTCAGTGACTCCTCAGGTATCGACGCGGCTTGGAACGACTAACCCCTCTTGTCTTGACTTCGGCTCTACCTACCGGACTTCGTGACTTCTCCACTCCCTGACCTTGGCAACGGCAATAACTACCCTTCCTCTACTACCGGTACCCAGCAAGTATTGTCTTCTTTACTATACCGCCTGGCAACACTAACACCCACACTCCGGACGCACTCCATTTGCTGCGGGGGACTTATATCCCTGCGTCCCACCTCAGCAGGGGATGGGGTCGGTCTGCGGGCAGACACCAGCGTACATAAAGCGCTGGTTAATAAGAGCTTCAATCAACTTAGAACTATGCAACTATTTTGACAGATTTATTATAAATCATTCTTCCTGGTAATGCACAGGTTTATTAAGAATTTATGTTAGTGTTAGGTACCGTTGAATGTGGTCTGCGTGTAGTGGCTCAGGGCTTACACACTTTGGCCAAAATGTTAAACTAAAAGACCATTTTATTGTTAATAGATATCTATACATATATATTTAGGCACTGTACTGGTATAAGTTTAACTGGATGTGCACTGGCTCGTCTTGTTTCATGTTCTTGTTCTCTGGTGTTAAATACTTATACAATACCCACACCAATGGGTAAACATAAAATAACACTTTACTACAGAACATCTGTGGCTACTGGTTACAGCCTACCTGCCGCCTTGCACGGCCATAACCACCCACCTAGTGTCCCACACACTTGTTCACAGTCCTCACGTACATGATGGGGCCCTCGGGCACCCAACCACTCTAGTGTCCACAATATGTAACTCCTCACCGTATATTTGGTCAGCGCTGCCACTATATTGTTTGTTGGTGCACTTGTGCATGATGTCCACTGCTGGGTGCATCTGCACCCGGATGCCCTGCGTTCTGCAATGGGGTACATGGACCCAACAATGATCCATGACTCCAGCGCTCCGTCTCCATGTGGGGTGGAGAGAGATACAGGAATGGGGAGGAGAGACACACGAGAAATGGGGAGAGAGACTAACACAGAGAATGGGGAGAGAGACACAGTCTCTTCTGTGGGGTGGTCTGGTCCCAACCATCAAAGACCAGGAGCGCTCTGTGTGCTGGGTGTCCCTCACTACAGCTACAGTGGCAGTTTTCCCTATCTATGGCCTGTCCCATTTTATTTTTAAAATAGCAGCCACAAACTGAGAGGAGTTGAGCCTAGCTGGGGGCATATCAGGGCTCTCTGCCTAGTGCAGGATGCCACAAGACGAAGCGTTAGTACAGCGTGAAAACGCGTAGAGGAGGAGGCTGTTCTGTGGCCTGCTGTTTTATGTGTGTATCATCTCAATAAAGCTTCTTTTGTACAATCCTTGGAACGAGTCAGACCTGCGCTGTTTGCTGTGGGCACACCGGACACTTTCTCTTCACCTCTACAGATGCCAACACCTGCACTTCACACCCACCCGCTTCAGCTCCCACTCACTCCCTCACTGACTACTTGACCAATTGTCCTAACACTAACTGTCAGCGCGAGCTCCGCTTACCACAATGCACAGCCCTATTGGCTGCTTTTGTTCCACCTGACTGCAGCCCTGGGGCTGTTTGGGGATGTAGTCCCCAACTGATCTATCCCCTAATGCCCGCCCCCTAAGGTTCTTCTCACTCTGTAAAGGCTTGCAACTTTGCACCTACACACCACTGCAACCTCCCCCCCCACTCTACAGAGGAGGGGAACTGGAAGAAAGCGAGGGCTAAGATGCCTATATGTAGACCTGCCACATACTTTTTTTTTCCTAGGCATATCTTTCACAGGTGTACCAAAATATTGTTTACATTGGTTCATGTAAGTGTGAGGATTGGCCCTCGGCCCACCCAACCCGTTGAAATTGGACGCAAGCCATTCCTGGATGGATTGATACGGTAAAAAGGGTTAGGCGGAATAGTTGTGATGACGGGGCAGGTCGAATCGTGCGAACCTGTCTTTTATGTATGTGGGGCATATCTTACGGGTAGCAAAACATTTGTGTATACTGGCAAGGTAGAGTGTAGGTTGCTGTGGCCACCCTGGAACATCGGACCGGGTAGCGCATCATTATTTTGACAGTGGGCACGGTGCACTCCTGATGTACAGCGTACCTAGTTCCGACCCCATGCCACACGGGAGGATGCAGCCTGCTCTGCTATCTTAGCACGGTTGGGTTGCAGTTTACAGAAACACTACCAGGGGTTATAGCTAACAATATTACTTCCCTCATTTCACACCCACAGCTGATACAACCCTCTGCCCCTGCCTATCAGTCACATCTATGTGTTGATGAATCACCTTGCCTGCCCTTCCTCATTGTCTCTGTGCTTTATCATGCTTTTGATGATAATAGGATTAATCAGTGTCATTAATAAAGGCAGATGCTCTGGCTGGTTCAATCCTAAATAATGTATTGGGGTTGAAGGGGTAATTTGATATGCTGTCCCATGTACCCATTTTCCCTTTATGCATTGTTGTCCCCTTTTTGCAGGCTATTCTCTACCTGCAGTGCTGATAACACGGAGCGGCCATTAAGACTGCTACTCGAAACGAGTGAGCCAGCACCCTGATTTTTGGTGTGCACGCCTCGTTGTAACAGTACAAAAAGAAGAAGCAGGAAACACGGTCTTACTCAAAAGGGGTTATAATATGCCATAAGTCCACATTTCGGCAGTCAAATACTGCCGTTTCTCAGGTGAAGTGCTACAAACCACATTAAAACAGTCAATATATACCACCCCCCTGTACTCACTCAGTGTAACCCCGAAGCACACAATATTAAAAATTAACTTTGTCATAAGTGAAAACGATAATATTTTGGATAAAGTGCCTTTCTGCTTGCAGTTTTAAATGTAACGGCAGGATGCTATTTTTTCTGCTGCTTTTGTAATGCTTAAGGAACAAATGTTATGGCATACATGCGCTAGGGGGTTATTCCCCTCCTTCCAGCTTCAAAAGCCCACTGTGAGAGGCAATGCCTATGGGTCTAACGGACGTGTGGGGATCAAAGAACACCCCAACTCTTATAGGTGACTTAACCGGGATGGTTTTTCTGTAGTAGCAGATCCTGTTAACTCAGCCTGGATATTTTCAAACCTTGGGACCAACTCCAGACGTCAGGTCCCAGAATGAGAGGCCCCTTTTACTCAGCAGTTCTACACAAGTGGCTCACTGGGCATGCTCAAGCTAACCCGGGGCCTGCCGTAGGATTTTCCACTTACAGTGGCAGGCCTTAGGCATTTTCTCCAGTTACTGGGAGGGCTCCTGATAGGAGGAGAATACTTCCTGCCAATAGGATGAGGCTAATGAAAAACTCAAGGGCCACCTGTTCTTAAAAGTGCCTGTAACCCTCATTCCTGTGGTTTGTTACCTGATTCTTCCAACGGATAAGATCTATAGTACAGCTGGGCTATTCCAGAACGCAAGGGATTAAAAACATTGCAACAAGGAAAACTGGCCACTGCTTTCAGGATTTCGTTAGCCCTGAGGAGTTCAGACGAACCCAAAGGAACCAAGAACTAACTTTATTCATTTCAAGGAAATAACGGTCTGCAACTTGCCGCCCCTGCAAAGGACTGCATTTAAAATCATCTTTATTTCTTGTTTCGTCACTGGACAATTTATACTGTTCCCTAGCCAGTAAGTGGTAATTAGTAAGTTAATTCTAATGTTGTCAGTGTGTTTGTCTATTAAGGAAATAATGACAATTTATATTGCTTCTTTTTGCTCATCGAGAATCCCCAAATATAAAAATTGTTGATTAATGTTCCGTCCATCGTGACAATGCTCCAGCCGCAAATTGGTTGAGCCATGAACTTGTGTTTCGTACATCTTGCTGGCCTAAAGCATGCTGCTGGCCCTGCAGTTGCGCTCTGGTGCATTCTGCTTTGATCTCTTGTACTTGACCTCAGCTTGTGTACCCGACTCATTAACTTCTCTGACCCTGGACTTCGGCTACGTCAACGAGCATTCTACTTCTCTACTCCTGACCCCGGCTAGGCACTATACGACATCCGACTCTCCAATCCTAGGACCCATGCGAGTATTACGACTATTCTGACCTCCCCTACCCGACCCAGCTACACGGACTATGACTCTGAAATCCTGAAACGTTGTTGGTGATGTATGCTAACATCCCCACCCAACCCTGTGGTCCCATCCTTCTTTGGGGAGCACGCGTTACAGAGAGCTTTTTACATTTGCTATATAATAGGTTGCTGTTTCATTCTCTGTGTTTTTATTAGATATATAATTTATAAATTTTAGTCATAAGTAAAAATATTGATCAGCAATATAATGCATATAATGGTCTAAATTCAAATACTATTACTTCCATCGATTTAAACCCAAAGTATTGAATTAAGATTATCAAAGCCACGGTGATCTAAAATATCAACCTCATAAAGGGTGGTATTTCAATCAAATTATAATGAAAAATCCACACCCTTACCATTGAATGTCCTCAAATCATTATGCACTGTATTTGATTTCAATCAGTATTTAAACCCAAGAGTAATTGCTTACAATAAGCCTCTCCTGAATCTAAGAATCTCTTATTTCCCGACCCCTACATACAACACCAGGTGGTACCATATTAAGAAGTCTAGCATAAAAATAGTATTAAACTTAATGACAAAAATAAAATCGTTTTTAGGATCCACTGTCAGAACCACATATTAATTAAGTCTGTCATCATGAGATATCATGTATCTCTGCAATTAGACCACATCTACATATTTACTATTGTTTAGGCAAATCGTAGTCCCCTAACCTTAACAGGTACTGACAACGACTGCAAACCATAATTGAGAAGTAAATTTAAGCTTAAAACAGATGTATTGACTATCCACACAATGTTATACAGTTCTTTGATAAATGTCAAAAAATATATAACTGGGTTCATAATGGGAAGGAATAGCAGATCTGCCATACAGGTACAATGGGGAAGGTGACATTGTTGAGAGAAATTGGAAAGGAAGCTAACTGATCAGGAGGGTGGAGAATGCACAACAGCAGTGGAAGAGGAGAGGGGCGCTATGAATAGACAGGGTAATATTGTCGAATCTGCATATAAAAGCAAATGGAATAGGTGGATGGAGTAAGATACTAGAGGTGAAACCTAGGCATCCAGATCCGTAGACTGCCGAAGAAATGCGTGAAGTTCCCCCAGTGTCGAGGTTAATGTATTTTATTTGATTAGCTTGTTTTCTAAGAAAGAAGAATCTGTCCTTTAATATTTTATAGTGAAACATAGACCTACACTAGGTGCTTGTGATCAATATGTTGTGATTATAGAAATAGGAAGTGGAGAAGCAATAAATAATACAGCCGAAATCAGTGAATATGTGGACATAATATAGGGGGTGTATAATACAGTAAAGTCCTCTTGTATTTTTCTTTCTAGCTTAATATTTTATACCTTAAGACATAGTCCGGTCCAGTCTGGGTGAATCTAGGCCT
The DNA here is from genome assembly GCA_036426205.1 of Ascaphus truei. Taxonomy (NCBI): domain Eukaryota; kingdom Metazoa; phylum Chordata; class Amphibia; order Anura; family Ascaphidae; genus Ascaphus; species Ascaphus truei. The sequence continues at coordinate 10,505 of WSYH01008315.1, forward strand.
CATCTCACTCTGGCGCATTTGGGGAGTGCTTATATTCTAGCTTCAGGTTTAGTTTAAGGGCTGACCGTACCTGATCATCAGTCTCTACAATTACCGCCATGTGCCTTGATGCCTTAGTGATCCCAGAAATAATTTTTTCAAACCACACAACCCCTTTAGAGAATGATAATATACGAAAGCGGACACTTACAAAATGGTAGCTCTTTCACTTAACGTGTGTTTTTGTGGTTGTATACTTTTTAAAATAATTTATTACAATGGAACGACCACATTTTAAAATGGGTATTGCGTATAAAACGAAGTTGACCACAGTTTTGCTTATTTACCGTAATTTGTTTTCACAGCAGACTAGAGGTGTTCAATTAAGGTTCCAATAAACTGTTCAACAAAAAAAAAAGCCACATTAAAATGGCCCTTTATAACGAGTAATGTTTCCCAATGGGGAGAGAGCCAGACTCTTCTCCTTATTTTTATCGAGGATCTGATTATAGTGTGAGAAGACCGATTGTGTACAATATAATGTGTGCAACAATAAAGTTTGAGCAAACAAATATTGTGGTAATAATAGGACAAATACTCTATAGTGGTTTAAACACGTTACACATGCTAAAATTTGCTTACATGTAAGTTAAAAAAATAGTGACAGATTATAAACCAATAGTAATGAAACTTACAAAAATGTATAATTTAACTTCTTAGTTTTAGCTTAGAAATTGAATTAAAATGTGTTGTTGCTCTCCTTGCTGATTTTTTTCCAGTTTTGCCATAAGTTCACTTCCTAAGCTAAAAAATGATTCCTCCAACCTCTTTTTAAATTGCTGATAATTATTTAAAAAGGCCTTGTACTGTATAAACAAATACTATGTAGTGTTAGAAAGTAGCTACAGTAGGTAGGTATACAACGTATATCATTAATTGGAAAGAATTAGGATATACCAAAAGTGAGTACAGATACTATTATATTACATGTAAATTTGGTTTTGAAGCAGAAAATCAAGACTATTTAGATGCTATGAAGTGGATACAGAAAACAGAATGATTTGTGCAGAAGCAAAAATTCACAAATACCGGTAAATTGTAACAAGACTGAGTAGGGGACAATCACCCCATAAATTACATAAAAGTAGTTTAAATCTACATTACCACTAATGTATTAAATAAAATACATTGTACAACGGTCTTAGATAACCATATCATCATTTATTTTTTAGTATAATACAGGCCTCCTGTAAGAGATGTGTCAGAGGTTTGAATGGAGACGATTAGGGGAAATTAACTTGGTTTAGTGTGCCTGTTTCCTTAACAAGGCAAAACATACAAAAAGAAACAAAAAAAAGGCTACTCACTTGGAGAGATAACTAAACTACCTTTACTTCAGCCCTTTCTAACTGGGTGGGATAGCAAAGTAGTATTTACCACCCTAAATATGTAGCAATGCTACCTTCCCCCCCCCCAAACACCCCGGGGAGATCTTGCCTAGGTCACAGGTCCTTGGTGGGTGGTGGTTACCTTTGAGGGTCCAGGGAAATTAGCTTCGCAATTTGTGGAGAACAGGAGAGGCTCAGGTGATCCTCAGGTTTTTCATTGGTGACAGCATCTCCAGTCCCATAGCTCAACAGGCTGCGAAAGTACCCACCAAGACAGTCTTTTCTCTATATTTCTGGTCCATAAACGTTAAGTTAGTCAGAGTATTAACATGCTCTTTATTAGTGCAGCCACGCAGTTGGTATATAGTTTTGCATCTTTGTGGAGGAATGGGGTTACAGAAACCCCTGGCTATGGTGTGGACCTGTTTGAGATGAAGGGTAGACCTCCCTGGTATTAACTTCAGGTGTTTGCCCCAACTAGCCACATTCATCGTGCACAGATGCACAGGGTCCCTCAGCCTAACAAGAAATTGGCCTGCGTTCCTGTCCTTTATGAGGGTTTAATCCTCCCTGGTAACATCCCTCAGGGTACGCCCACAAAACAGTCTTTTTCCGTTCGCAAGGGTCTAGGTAACCCCTCTGGTGGTGTCACCACAGAGAGATTCCTCCCCCTCTTCCCCTCTCCTTAACACGGACGGGTGCCCAGGGTCCCTGGTGGAGCGCGGGTCTGACTCTTACCTCTATTACTACTTCTCTCTAGCTCACTTTCCTGAAAGAGCCTGCCCTCTTGCTGCAACTCAGCACGCCCTCCATTTGTAGCACTGCTACCCCCCACCCCCCCCCCTCTGAGAGATTTTGCCTAGACAACAGTTCTGTGTGGTTCTGGGTACCTGTGGGATCCAGGAGAGATGAGCTTCCATGATGTTTGTGTGGAACAGGACAGGCAGAAGTATATAAAGGGATTTTTATTTAGTGCAGCTACTGCAGGTGGTATTATAGTGTTTGCATCTTTGTGGAGAATGGTTACAGACCCCTGGATTGTGTGGTTCAGCAGATAATGTTAAGGCCTTGTGCTAAGCACAGATATTGGGCTCCTCAGCCCCAGAAGGGGCTGAGCTTCTCTCCCTTTCCCGTTGGGAATGACTCCAACTCAGACGAGCTACTATCATTTGGAATGCGTCTTCCCAATGCACAAAAAGAAGGTTCACAACGTCTGCACCATGATTGGGCTCAACACAGACCTAGTTCACCACCTCCTCTTCTGCCTCTCAGGGAGGCTGTGTGAGTGGGGTATAAACCCCACAGGTAGCCTGTCACTCTTTGTAGCATCAGAAATTATTGAAGCAAGCGAAAGATAATCTGGACCAGCCATGGATATAATAAATATATATTATATAAAGAAAATACGCCGTGTTAGTCCAGTGCAGAATAAATGAGTTTCTTCTATTAGGTGATACCTTTTTTATTGGACTAACAATTTATGTCATAGGACAAGCTTTCGAGAGTTCTCCTCTTTTCTTCGGTCAAGCATTACCTGATATACTGATACTGATATACACAGAAATCTATGGCTAAAACAGTGCAAGAGAAAAAAAACAACAGATATGTACTGTAGATAAGGTAGGGTGTTAAAGTATTTGAAGCCAGGTGATGGTGACAAGGAAAGGTGGGGAGGGGACGGATGCTTGGGGGGGGAAGAGAAGTGTGGATAAAATAGAGGCAAGCAAAGGATATTACAACAACATTTTGATAGGGTGTGAGAAAACCCATGTCTGCATTATTGTCCTTTGGTGGTTTGGTGTCAAAAGTCTATCATTTGGTTTCAAATTTTTTCCTTCTTCTTGGGTGCTTTCAAAACATTCCATTGAGAGTTTGATTTTTAAATCTTTTATGGAATGATCTGGCTGTGAGAAATGATGTTCCACATGTGAGCAGTATCTTTCTTCTTCGTGGTGGAGTATGGAGTGTCTGTACATATTCATTCTGCCTTATAGTTTTTGCTGGTTCCCCAATGTAGCAACCTTGGTCCATTTGTTGCACTGAATCAATATAGACACTATTTCCTGGATGTGCAGCTGTATGATCCTTTAACATTGAGTGTTCCATGGTTGTGACGGCTGTGGGATCTTGCAATATATGTTTTGCACAGTTTGCAGCGTTTGTTTGTTGCAACAGTTTTGTGCCATTATCAGTGTCTTTAAGTTAATTGTGAAGTTTTCTGCTGACTAATTCTCTAATTCTTTTTGATGTTTGATGTTGCCGGAATGCAGAATGAGGTTTGGAAAGATTTCTTTTATGTCGCATCTTCTGCTAGCATGGTTGCAGATCTTTGATTTTTTCGTATACCCTCTAGGTAGGGTTGTATGTGCCACTAGTGTATGCGTGTGGTAGGTTCTTTCGTCTGTATTTGTAGCAGGTGTTCTCGTGGGTGGGGCTTTTAGTGCAGATGTAATAGTTTTGGCAATATATATTATATATATATAATTATATCACACACCACACACACACCACACAACATCACACACACACACACACACACACACCACACACACACACAACACACACACACACAACACACACACACACCCACACACACACACACACACACACAAAACACCATTCCACAACATTCTCTTATCTGTTTCTTTGTTTTTTACTAGTTAACCTCTATGTTTCTCCTGGGTCAGACCCCTTTTGTCTATGCAGTCTCTGTGTCCAGTTATAAAGGTCTGCCCCTTTTGTCTGCTGTCGGCATAGGTCATTTTGTGTGCATACTCCATCAAGACATCATATTTTCCTCAGGTCAGCCATTTGTGGCTAAGACAATCTCTGCAGTCCTTTTCTCCTTATGTATGCCCAAATGTGGAGGAATCTCTCTCCTGTTTTCTCACATCGGGAGCTTTTCTAAGAGTCCTAATCAGCGCAGGTAGAGTCTGGTTGATTGCTGTGTGAGGCAGTTTCTCTTAAACATGATAATCCTCCCCTGTAACCACCTCACTTAAGGGGCATCACAATACTTTTATTCCACACCCTGAATCGCCAAAAAATAAAATAAAAACCAGACATATCATGTAAATAATCATGCATAAAGGCAACCCAACCACAATCTAAGCAATATGGGCCAGTTCGCGACAATCAGGGCCCCCAAGAAAAATTAACAAAAAACAAGGTAAGCAAGAAAAAATATGCACCCTAGAGACTTAGGGCCTCATGCAGTAAGCGCCAATAAGGCTTTTATCGGCATTCCATTTCCCCACCAAATTGGATTTGAGATTCAGTAGGGGCGCCGATAAGTGCTCAAACTCTGCAGTTTTTCTTGCCGATAAAAATTTATCGCATCTGCGGCGCTGCCGATAACCTACTTCGGCACTTTTCGGCACTTTGAAATCGGCTGTATTCAAGTAGCCCCGATCAGCTATCGGTGCTGATCGGCACTCAGAAATGGAGTTTTCATCGGCAATTGGTCCCGCCAAATAAATGGCAAGTTGGAGGGGAGAAGGATCGGCAAGTTGCCGGGACGCACTTAGAAAAAAACCTCATCTCTACATCAATGGAGTCAATGGAGCGGTGGGACTTATAACATTATAGGCCTGTTTTACGTCTAATTGCTCATAAAAAAAAAGGCTTGGCATTACATGGTGAGTCCATTCAATTCATCTGTCCAGCCGCTTACGTTTAATTATTGCAGAACATTGTACTTTATAATGTTTATGAATTATTGTCCGTGTCACATTAGTCCCTAATGTTATGAGTGGTCAATGGAAAATCTATACTGCAACACTCTTAAAGGACCAGGTCACATAGTATGAAACATGTTAACTTAACGTGTGCTTCAATTTATCATATGATGTAACATCATTTCAGCACATCTACACAGATCCAAGCGTATAGTATGTTCTATACAATCAGGACTGCACAACATAATCGGCCGGGCGTGCGGCCGCATGCGCCGCCTGGCCTCTCTGTGGTGCCGTGCGGTGACTCCGGCCGGGCGGCCCATTTAAATTACTTAAATAAAAAAAAAAAAAAATTTAAGTTATAAAAATGGCGGCCGATTCATCCCCGCTCCCCTCCTGCCACCCGCCACCCCCATCCCCCTCCCTGCCCCTGGGTTTTGTCATGCGCGTGGGCAAAGCGCATGAGGAGGATGCAGGATGCCGGGGAGGTCGCCTGCTCGGGCGCCGGGCTGAGTACCCGGGGATGAGAGTATGTGCTGTATCTAAAGAGGATAGATGGGTGTGATTGTGTGTGAGTGTGAGAGAGAAAACGGCTGGTTGTGGGGGTGGGGGGTGGTGTAAAAATGGGCTGGTGCAGAGGTGGGGGTGTGTGAAAACGAGCTTGGCAGAGGTGGGGGTGGGCTGCTGACATGTTGGGGGAGGGCTGCTGGACATGTGAGTAGGGGGGGTGGGCTCGGAGCATATGATGGGGGAGTGGGCTGCTGACAATGGTGAGGGGGGTGTGTGCTGCGGACATGTGAGGGGGGGGGCTGATGACAGTGAGGGGGTGTTGGCTGGGCTGACATGTGAGGGGGGTGGGCTGCTGAATGTGAGGGTGTGGCGCTGACATGTGAGGGGGGGGCTGCTGCATGAGGGGGGGCCTATGGGGTGGCCGACGTGAGGGGGTGTGCGGGGTGCTACATTTTCGTTGGTTGTTGTTCTTTTTTTTTTTTTTTGTTTCCTGTTCTTGCCCCTTTTCTTGGGGGTTGGGCTGCTGACAGTGAGGGGGGGTGGGCTGCTGGCATGTGAGGGTGGTGGCGCCTTTGGTCTGGCATGTTGAGGGGGGGCTTGCTGATGTGGAGGTGCCAATAGGGGGAAGTGATTTTACGTTGCATGTTTAGGTATTCTGTCGGTTTTTATTGTTTATCTATTTTACTATTTATTACTCTGTTTACACCTAGTTTCCATAGTTTCTACGTTCTTTTTCTCTCTTTTCCTTTATTCTTTTCTTTTTCTCGTTTCCTCTTTCCTTCATTTACCAAAGCCCAGAACAACAAATAACGCCTAAAGAATAGACACAATGCCTGAAGAAAGTAAAATGAGTTAAGGAAGACAAAAGAAAACATCAGCAGCGTTGAGGCGTCAAATCTATCAGAAACGCTAACAAGGGCAAGAGCAGGCCAAGGTGTGGTCAGGTCCAGGGAGGGGTTAGAAAGCATGAGGGGGCGGGGCAGAAACAGTAGGGGAAAAGTGAAGGAATCAGGCGGTGCGGAGTATGTGAGGGAACAAAAAGGAGGTGAGGAAAGGGGGAAAATACCCTTTCTCTCATCATCATTTTTCATCTTTCTATACATCGAGCAACGTGTCCTCCTTTATCTAGGATTTGGCGACTCGTGTTTAATCTTGCGTTGATTGGGACAGTATTTTTTTCTCTTATTTTTTAGGGGGAGAGTGGGGTCATATTGAGGGAGGGGACGATGTGTCATATTGTTGAGGGTAGGGGGAGAGAGTCATATTGAGAGGAGGGGGACGAGGGTTTGCATTTAGAGAGGGGGAGCGTGTGTCAGATTGAGTTGAGGGGGAGAGAGTGTCCGTGGAGGGGAGGGGAGAGTGTCATATTGAGGGGAGGGGGAGAGTTCAATATTGGAGGGGGGGAGAGAGAGCGTGTCATATGAGGGGAGAGAGGTGTCATATGAGGGAGGTAGAGAGTGTCATATTTAAAGGGGGAGGGGGAGATTGTCCATATTGAGGTGAAGGGGAGGGAGAATAAAGAGTTTGTCTCATAATTGAGGGGATGGGTAGATAGTGCCATATTGAGTGGAGGGGAAGATTGTAATATTGAGGGTAAGGGGAGAGTGTGTCATAATTGCTTGGAAGGGGGAGCGTGTCCTATTGAGGGAGTGAGGGGAGTAGGTGTGTGTGCGAATTAATTTGAGAGGAGTGGTAGAGTTGTTGTTTCTTTTCATTCTGTTAGTGTTGGGAGAGTGTCATTGGAGGAAGGGGGGAGGAAGTTGTTCCTATTGAGGGGAGGGGGAGTGTGTCATATTGACAGTTGTGTAGTGAGAGAGTTGTGTTCTATAAAAAAAAAGCTTTGATTGGGAGGGGGGATAAGTGTGTAAATATATTTGAGGTGAGGGGGAGGGGCAGTTATTTTATGTGGAGAGTGTGCATATTGATTTTTTTTTATCATTCCTATTTAGATTGATTATTTCTTTCTTTACTTATTCTATGTGCTATATTGCACAATCTTATTATTTTCTTTCATCCTCTTTTTCTATTTTCCTTTTCCTCTTTCTTGGGCCGGGGTTTTATCTATTCATATTTATTATTTTATTTTCGCCTCTTTTTTGCGGGGCGTCAAATCTAATTTATTTTATTGTTATACATGATTTTCATATTTAGTTTATTGGGGTAGAGAGTGTCCATATATGGATTGAATTGAAGGTTGGGAGAGAGTGTCATCTTGAGATGATATTTTTAGGGTTTTTTTCATATTGAGTGGGATGTGTGATAGTGTCATTGAGAGGAGGGGGAGAGGTGTGATTTAGGGAGGTGGAGGAGTGTTATAATTGGGGAAAGAGAGACATGGGGGATGCATGACATGTATCTTGGCTGCCTTTTTTTGGGGCTGCTGACATGAATGGGCTGGGGGATGTGGATGGGGTATTGTGTTTTTTGATTTGGAGGGTGTTATTGTGTGGGTGAGGGAGAGGATGGGGTATGAGAGATAAGATGGGGGCTGCCGCTCGGGCTGGGCGTATCCTCCGGTTGCTCGTCGGGGTTCTGGGGGCGCTGCGCTGCTGGCGCGGTGCTGCGGCGCGCTGCCGCTGCGCTGCTTCTGCTGCTGGATGCTGCTGACTGCTTCTGCTTCTGCTTTCTGCTGCTGCTGCTCTGCCTTCTAGCTGCGGCTGCTGCTGCTGCTGCTTTCCTTCCCCCCCGTGCGGCCCAATTTTTTTTTTCCTTGTGAGCAGTTTGTCCCTTCTCCTCTCACTTTACAGTTGAGCAGGTCCCCTGCTATACATTATCATATATTATTACATATAATTTTTGGTATACATTATAGAATGCTTGTTAATGTGTAACGCATGAATCCACGTCAAATGTAGCTGTTTGTTTTCATGTGTACATATCTTTGTGACCTCCTCTTTTGATGTCGTTCGCAATTGGACACTCAATAACCTTGCATGTTTACAATTTACACAGATGCATTAGATCACTTCATGCTAACTTATACCACACATTATAATAAGTACTCATTTTTACAACTATTGAAACTGATCAAAGCAACCTCATCCTGATGGCATTAAAAATATGAATATGCACATTACATTAGTTCCATGTGAACATTGACAATGTGCTGTTTATAGTGAATAATCCTCAATATGACACACTCTCCCCCTCCCCTCAATATGACACTCTCTCCCCCTGCACTCAATATGACACTCTCTCCCCCTCCCCTCAATATGACACTCTCTCCCCCTCCCCTCAATATGAAACTCTCCCCCTCCCCTCAATATGACACTCTCTCCCCCTCCCCTCAATATGACACACTCTCCCCCTCCCCTAAATCACACCCTCTTCCCCTCCTCTCAATATGACTCTCTCCCCCTCCCCTCAATATGACACTCTCCCCCTCCCCTCAATATGACACTCCCACCCTCCCCTCAATATAACACTCTTCCCCTCCCCTCAATATGGCACTCTCTCCCCCTCCCCTCAATATGACACACGGTCTTTTCCTCTTCCCATTCCCGTCAATACTGGCCAATCCAGCACAAAAAAAAACCTGACTTCATCACCCTTATCAAGCCGTGCTCACTTTCCCCTCCCCTTCAACTTAACAAACATTGTCACTTGTAAACTCCGTTTTTCGCCCCTTTCTTGGGTCAGGTCGTGTCCATTTTTTCCACTCCACTTCCCCTCTATTGGGCCACTCTCTACCATTTCGCTCTTCTTACATCACCTCCCATAATTGCTGTTACAGCAGGATCAAGCCCTCCATTCTTGGGAAACTCTCCTACTCAAAAATTCCCTGACCCTAACCACTATCGCTTCTATTCTTCAGCACAATGCCACCTTTATCTGGCTGGGCATATGTCCCTTTTTAGTGCACTGCGTGCAAGGTCCTTCCTCCGCAAAGATGGCAGCTCTTAGGGGACTCCACAGTGGCTGCGTAGTCCCTCTACCTGCAATTAGGCACACAATTCAGTTATCGTGCAACCCTCCTTTGTATGTCCATAAGGTGGCAATGCCTGCAATATGAGGCGTCTGGGGTTAAAACAAAAATCCTTTGTCTCTCTAATATTGAAATGCGGTGGTGTGTCACTCCTCCCGCCCCATGATGGATCCCGTATGAAACGCGTACCCAGAAAAACGTCTCTTCCGTTGAACATGCCATGAACGGGTTTAAGTCTCACATACTCTAATCATTTACAGTACCGTTTCAAAAACACACAACTCTCCGCTTTTCTTTGTGCATAGGTGACATGTGAAGTACAAGTGTTTTCCTCCAGCTAAAACTGGGATTACCTTTATGCGTGGTATAGGTCACCGATTTCTCTTGCAATTTCAAACGTGCACACAAAACATCCGCTTCTTGAAAGCCAGGTCAGGTCATACATCCCCTGCGCAGGGAAATCCTGAAGGCAGAAGATACCTCTCAGCATCCAGACCAATCAATTGCTTCAGACATTCTCCACTATCCACTGACCAGGTTCACTCGACATCTCTCGGTCCTACTCGATCAAGAACGACAGATGGAATTGCGCCATTCCAGCTTGCGACGTCATCTCTGTTCTCCCAAGCTAAGGGCGGCACCCCAAAAAGAGAACAAGGGACTTTAGCCAGTAAAGGCGATGTCCCAGGGCAAAGGTTGCCGGCCCCCACTCACTCCTGTTGCTAGCTCAGAACCGCCGCTTTAGGATCACTCCTCTCAGCTCGGATGGCGTGCCCCCAAAAGCAGCAGGAGTCTTTAGTCCCCGAAGGGACGAGGACTCAAGGCCAAGGGGACCCCGTCTCCGCTACACAGCTGTTTCAACCTTGATGGGTATCATCAGTGTGAGTTTGGCTTGCTGACATTTGCTCAAATGAGATAGAGTAGGTAATCACCATGCATATTAAGGTTATGGTGGGTAAAAAAGTGGACTAAACCCCCCCAAAAGCAGCAGGAGTCTTAGTCCCCGAGGGCCGATGACTCAAGCCAAGGGGACACAGTCTCCGCTCACAGCATGTTTCAACCTTGATGGGTATCATCAGTGTGAGGTTGGCTTGCTGACATTGCTCAAATGAGATAAGAGTAGGTAATCACCACGACTATTAAGGTTATGGTGGGTTAAAAACGTGACAAAACCCTCCACAGAAGAAAAGCAACGTAAATATTCCTGTATATCATTTGCATGTCTTGACAAGTCTGCAACCCTGTATTTTACCATTATCAACCAGCAAACAGCACTTCCCTGCAGCAAGGGATTCTGGGAAATGACATGCAAATGGCACACAGTGGCCACTTTTTATCTCAGCTCAATTACATGAGCAACCCTTAGTCAATGCATGCTGCTTTAAACACAGCTTTTAAGCAAGGATTGGGAGATATAATTATATATATATATATAGATATATTATATATATATATATATATTATATATATAAAATATATAAATATATATATATAAAAGAATGTCGACAACCAACATTGCACGCCCGGGCGAGTGGATTTATACATCCTGGCGAGCTCCTATTGGCAACAACCAGCCACACGTGTGGTACTAGGTGGCGAGTAGATTTTTTTGTTGGGCGAGTAGATTTTTTGGTGATTTGTCGACCACGTTATATATTATATATATATATATATATCTATGATACGAACCAATCCAAAGACCAGTAAAGAGATAGCAGACCGCCGGGGTTAATCCAAAAATCTATAACCGTGCGGTCTGCTGTCTCTTTACTGGTCTTTGGATGGTTTGTATCATACTTATTCTCTATGGGACTAGCATCGCTATACAACCTTCTACTACAGTGTGCTGACTGACCTTCATGTGTATATATATATACATATATAGATATATATATACTATATATATGAATATAATCTATGAAAATACATTATATGTATTACACACAATATATAATCATTGGATAATAATAAAAATAGGGATATATATTATATCAATTATATATATATATATATATAGATATATATATATATATATATAGTATATATTGTATATATACAAGAGAAACTAACAGAGAAAGTCAAGAGGAGAGGAAAGACACAGAGAGAGAAAGAGAGAGAGGAGAGAGATAAACAGGTACAGAGAGAAAAATAGAAAAAGAGACAAACATAGAGATGTGTGTGTATGGTTTAATCTAGCTAAGTGTAAGTAGAAAAACTCTTCATCATAGCACTGTAGATGATTTCACACCACATTGTGTATTCTAATCAAAGAGTCTACTTGTTTTTGCACAGGGGATTGCCTAAGCCGAAAGTTAAAGTGTCTGATTCTGTGAAAAGAGTATCCTACCCAAAGATTTCAGCCAATATTGTAACAAATTTCTGTGGGAGAAAACCTAGGCGTTATAACTGCTAGGTTGTATTTAAACGTGGACACAAACGCGAAGATAACATGTAACTATTCACACATTCAGCAGACATCCGTATGCGTTTCAACTTCACACAACGTTACACTTGGAGAGAAGAAAAATGGCAGAAGCTTCCACATTGCACAGCCATCCACGTAAATGATTACAAATTTGATTTATGAAGCAATCGAATCACGCCAGAGAAAGTGCAAACGTGGCCAAAATCTATGACTTGATCCAAAAAAATATCCAATACCAAGAACCTGACAAACAAAGAAATTTTAAAACTTCTGTATGATTCACTTTATCCGCAAATGAATGTTTGAGCGAGTCCATGATCGGTAGATCAACGATTATGGATGCTGGCATGTTACGCCATCATTTAAAATACAGTACCATGGAACATGGAACATATCTTCTGTTAAAATGCATATTTTTGCCTAATTCCAGTGACACTGAAGCCCACCAGACTGTCGGTCTGTGATCTCTGCACCCCCCATTCATCAAGACCAGATGCAAGATGGACATAAATACTATGATATTTATCAAACTATATGGCAACAACTGTGATGGGAAAAACAACCAACAACTGTATGTACTCCGGATGTCTTGTTGAAGAAGCCACTGCAGGTCCATATGATGCCCTATGGAGAGTGTGTGGATTCAGGATTCAACGGTTTGCCTCAACATGGATGATACTGTTGTGCCTTCCTGGAGCAAGCAGTTGCAGCCAAATCAGTTTGACTTTACAAGAATGGTAAATACAAAATTCGTAGCCTTTACCAAATGTATAGGTCTACATTATAATATACACCATTTGTTAGCCAATGAGTGGATAAAGCTTAAACATTGCAGACAGCTTACATGTAGCGCTTACATGTAGCTGACAAAGCATTATTTCTTATAACAATGACGAACCATTAGTACACATTGGTGACGGAGTCTTAAATCCTAGATTATTATCGCTTTTAAAGTATCATTTCACACTGTTACACTAAACTGTAACACACACAACCTCATGTTTAGCATTCAACAATAAAAAACAAAGTGTCGCCACATATAGACGTGGGACGTGGGTAAGTCCCAAGGCGCCCTTAAAAGGTTTACGATGCCAAGCCCCACCCCCAACAGTCGTGCGCCACGTGAAACCGTATTGGCTGTGCCCGTAGCTTATTGTTATGGTCAGTGCAGTGTGTCATGTGGCGCGGTTGGTGGGGCGTGTGAGTGCACAGCGCTGGAGGCCAATGTCATTCAGGGAGGAGGGTGTTTGCGTGCATTTCACGGTGCCTTAACATGATGTCACACGTATTTTGTTCGCTCATTGGCTGATCGTCCATTTTTTCGTGGGCACACGTCCGTTTTAAAACGTTTAGTTATGTACGTGAGTAGAAGTGAATTGTTTCGCTTCCATATCATAACTTCAGCCCTGATAGGCGTACTGCTAGCAGCACCATGGAGGGACATGTATTGAACAGCACAGCATACACATCGTTTGCGCTGCGCTAAGACTTAGTCCACATTAGTGACGTGCTGCGCAACAGACGTTGTGCGCGCACATTATTATGTATACAGGCACCGGAAAAAAAAATATATCAGTAGACTGCCAAGCAATGCCATTAGAAAAATAAGACAGTTCTGTATCTGAGTTTATCCTGCAGTTAACATATACGTTACTTATGTAGTGAATATCCACAATCATATAGAGATGTGTTAAGCATTGTCATGCTTGAGGACATATATAAATGTGTGCCATCTTGAACATCATGTGTTTGCTGTATTTCACAGATGTGCGGAGAATACATGGGACCAATGTGTATGTTCAGATGAGCCATCGTATATTAGATGATTGTGACGACTAGCGAACAACATTATAATAAATATGTAACAATGCTTTCAATGATTGGTGCGCAGATAACAATCAATACATAATGTTATCCTATATGCAACTATTTACTATGCACTTAATAACATAATGATGTGCTAAGAATGAAGTTAGAACATATGTTTTTTTGTTCTTTTCTACAAACATTATATGTATTTTCCATGGGATAATATCAACCAACATTATCACTCAGCAAACACATTAATCTACTATATATTATAATCTCAGTGGTGACTTTTCAAAGAATGTAAATGTACATAACAACTCATAGACATTGTATCTGAACGTACACAATAACAATAGTGAGGTGATTAGAAAACTGTTTAGTCGTGTGCATTTTATATTATCACCTAAGTTGTTTAGTGGTAACCTACATGCATGAGACTAAGAATGTTAGTAAAGATCATTGAAAACCATGAACATTTGTGTGTACATTTATTCACCACGATAACTATAGTTAGTGTTATTAGTAAACGTTCACACATACACTAGCTAAGTGAGGCCGATGATAAAGCAACCATTATTAGTTGGTTTATATTATTCACGTAGAAATACTACATTACACAAATATACAACACACACACATTACTGTTGCTGAAATGTGTGGTATGCAAAAATGTCCACTGTCATTTAGTCATATGTTGACATTAGTATAAAGGATCTATGATCATTATGAATAAATAATTTGAATGAATTAAATTATATTAACTACATTGTCATTGTGTTGAATGAATTAGGAAAAGTTGAGAATCCAAAGACTATACTTTGGAATGGTGGTAACATTTGACACCTGTTACATGTACGTCAAATCAAACACACTCGTTCACTTATACATACACTACCGACAACTTTATTAAAGGGTGGCCGGTTACCGCAAGCGGGAGGAGATTTCCGGCTTGCTAGTGGCCACCTCGGCGTGCCGCGCGTCATAGACGCGCGGTCAAGCTACTCGGGAAGCCTGGCGCCCCTGCAGCGCGTCCACGCGCGTGACGCGGGCAGGGGGTTCCGGGGACCGGCGGACCGGGGCAGCGGTAGGGAGAGCGCCCCGATCGGAGGGCGCTCTTCCGCTGCTTCGGCGCGCGCCGTCACCCTCGGGCGCGCGGGCTACTGCTGCGGCCAAGAACGGCGCAAATGCTCGAATAAACTTGGCCCGCAGCAGTACACAGTGACAATTGTTTAATCAAATGAAGATAAAGTGATCAAACAAATAATCAACATACATGCAATGGTAATGAAGTTTTAAAACATTGGGGTCTCTTCAAACCAAAAATTGCATTGAGTGTTAACATCGCTCATGTGCAATCAATGGATGTTCTCCTCCCATAATCAATAGCTGAGCAGGGTTTATCCCCTTCTCCCCCCACCCCTATATTCCATGAATGGATGTTGTTACGTTGCTAAATACCTGTTATGAATGCCCTAATGATTTTAAAACACAATGCACAATAACACCAAGTGTAGATAAACACACGGACACAATACAGAAACGAAATGTTTCAATTGTCACACTCTTTTTTCATTACGTTTTGTTTATACACCTGTAAACTATACCTGTATCGAGTTTGCACATTTTATGACAGATGTGAATTGAAATACATACCATGAGCAGTCATTGAAGGATATACCTTGAAAAGAAAACACGAAATGAATATAAATCCATTGTCATGACAGTTCATTAAGGTAAGCAACACACAGAATTGACAATTTTGTATGTGTTATCAAACAAATCTATAATACGTCAAATTAGATCTGAAATACACAATAGTGTAACATATTTGTGACTCACATGTCACCACTCCAAAGGCAAAATGTTATGGAACCAACTGCACTAGCTAATGGCTATCGACATAGTAGGTTATTGTGTATGCCTAACCAAAAATAGCTGTACAGAAAATATATTTAGTATACATTATTCCGACGTACACAACACCTTTTAGTGGTATGAAGTATAATACAAACTGTTGATGATGACATACCGGTGCCACATGCAATGTCCACACAGCAGAGAAGAGGAAAGGTGTGCAAACCATATTCATCTGGTTTCTAAGTGAATGTATTTGCACAAATGTATTATATAACAAAGAATGAATACATCTATGAGTAATATGAACATATATGTATTGCTTACATGAAAAAAAGGTTTATGACATTCAGACGTGTTCTCAATACCCACTGGCTGTTTGGTCAGTGTCAGCTGGGTAAATTGACAGGAGCTCCTCCTCCAAGCCTGACGTAGTCTGTTTGTACATTATTGCGGAGTGCCACATGTGGCAAATGCAACATGCAATTATAATATCAGGCACTTTAGCAGGCTTATAGTGAGTGCCCCACAAGTTCTATATAGACACCATAAATCTTGTCTTGAGAAAGCCCAAATGGTCCTCTCTATGACGGATCACATAGATATATGGGCAACATTTACCTCTTCTCTGCTCACATTGAGGGTTTGACACAGGAGGTCAACAGCCACGGCCTATTCAATATCCGTGGTCACCTATCATCACGTGCACAAATATGAAACAATTTGTGTGTAACATTATTACATACAACATTTCCTAGAAAACCAAGATTTGTTTGTTAACAATCCTAATATGTACTCACCCACCAGCCAACCGTCCAAAATAGCCTTCTCGAAAGCATGGAAGATGATGAGTTTCTCAGGATAGAGGATCGTGACTGGAACCAGGGAATTTGGCTATCACATGCATAATCTTCATCGTGGCATTGCATACCACCTGTACAATTTAGGGAATGGTAGTGCTTACGGTTGCGGTAAGGCATTGCCACTCTGACTAGGTGGATCAAAGCAATGGGTGCAATAATTTGCACCCATCACACATGGTAACCCGGCTAATATAATATAATTCCTAGCGCATCTATTCAGTGCACTTGAAACTGGGTAAAGGCCCGCGAGAATGTAGATTGCGAGACCCCGCCCCCTATGCCCACAAGTGTCTGGAATGACGCGGAAGCAAGATAATGTAATGAGCACAGCATTTTAACAAGCCCAGGGACTTGCACGACCTTTGGCGTCACAAATCTAAATCTCCCCATATCTCTTCATAAAGAGTAAGATTGCGCTGATACTCAAATGATAGCGACCTTACAATCTCCTCCTCATCATCCATCTAAAAGGAGTGGCTCTCCCCTGTACAAAACGAGGACGAGGACACAACTTTCTCCTCTCTCTTCTCCTCTCATCTCCTTGCCCTCTCCTCGACCTCACCTCTCTCTGTCCGCGTGCCTGTCCCTGTCACTGTCCCTGCCACTGTCCGCCTCTGTCCCTGTCCCTCCTTGCTTGTGCCGTGACATCCTCTCCATAGCAAGCCTCTTCGTCCAATAGAATCTTCCTCCGTCATAAAAATTGCATCATTTTCAGGTCTGTAGCTGTGAATGCGCAGGTAATTGCCTCCTTTAATACCTATGTGATGATGTCAGGTGACTTGTGGAAGTGCAAGGTGTTACATTAAACATATCCAAGTGTTCACTCCCAAAGTGTATCTAGTAGCAATTAAAAGGTTATTATGGTGGTTCACCAGGCAATCATGATATTTGAGAATGATGTAACGTTAAGCGTTGTACAAGCCAGGTATTGGCAAGTACTTTGGAATGTGTAATGCATGTACACATCAGAACGCAACCACTCTAGGTAATCTAATTAGGATACAACCATGACATTGACGTTGAGAAACTACGTTGCACATGTGTAATTTGGATGTTATTTGTCACCTGTTTTTTTTTTATCTTGGCTCACGAGAGTTTTTATTGTAAGTGTTCATTTTTAAAGTTCTTAAAGTTCATAACCTTTTACATACTGGTCTGCACTATGTATACTTTCTTTCCCTCCACATTATGCTGTCTGGCTTAGTGTGAAGCCTCATCATACTCAGAATTCACAGATCCAGTCCACTGAGACCATTGTGTCTAAATTGCCCGTGTCCTATTTGAATCTTGTGAGTAGGCAACACTCATGAGCCAAGATAAAAAATCACTTTATATTCACCCAGTATCAAACGTGTCTGCACTTATATGGTATTTCTATATTCTTTTCTCCATGCTCCCCGGATCACGCACGGACTGTACAACCTGAGGGACCAGTGGAACCAGTCCCTAACCAGCCGGCCGAGGCAGGGTTTTTTTATACAATATATATTGTTTTATACACTTTGTATTATATATATTACGTATTGATTACGCATGTACATGAGTTTGCTATATTCTGCATCAATTGATTTAATAATATCCACTGTATATTGATAGTGGACACTAGTAGAGTTAGCGCTTTATATTCACTATAACACAGCACATTGTCAACTGTTCACATGAACTAATTGTAATGTGCATATTCATAATTTTAATGCCATCAGGATAGTTGCTATTGATTCAGTTTCAATCGTTAGTAAAAATGAGTAACTATATAGATGTGTGTATAAGTTAGATGAAGTGATTCTAATGCATCGTGTACAATTGTAAAATGCAATGTTATGAGTGTCCAATTGCGAACGGAAATCAAAGAGGGAGGTCACAAAGTAATGTAAACATGAACAACAAACAGCTACATTTACGTTGGATCATGCGTTACACATTACAAGCATTCATAAGTATACCAAAATTATAGTATAATATATGATAATGTATAGGCAGGGCCTGCTCAATCGTAAAGTGAGAGGGAACCAAACGCTCCAAGGAAAAAAAAAATGGCCGCACGGTAAATTCATCATCTCATCATCATCATCATCATCCATCCATCCATCATCATCATGCATCAATCATCAGCACTCAGCATCATCATCATCAGTCAGCAGCGACTTCATCGTCGCTAGCCTCCAGCACCGTCTCATCATCCTCATCTCCCCCCAGAACCCCTCATTCAACCTTTATGACTCCCCTCTATCTCTCATACCCCCCCATCTATCTACTCATTACCCCACAGTCTCGTCTCCCCCAATCACCCACACAATCCACCCTCCACATACAAAACACAATACCCCTCCCATCCCCCAGCCATTCCATGTCAGCAGCCCCCCCAAGTCAGCCACCCTGTCAGCATTCCCCCATGTCTCTCTTCCCCATATAACACTACTCTCCACCTCCCTAACATCACACCCTCTTCCCCTTCCTCAATGACACTCTCCCCCTCCCTCAATAGCTACCACTCTCTCCCCTCCTTCATATGACACTCTCTCCCCCCTCCACTCAATATTGACACTCTCCCTCTCCATAACTCTCCCTCAATATGACACTCTCTCCCACTCCCACAATATGAACTCTCCCCCCCCCTCAATATGACACTCTCGTCCCCCTCCTCCCGCAATGAACTCCCTCACCTCTCCCCCTCCCTACAAGTCACACCTATCTCCCCCTCTGTCGCAATAGTCTCT
>WSYH01008316.1:0-29650 GCA_036426205.1 Ascaphus truei
CTGCTACTTGTAGGAGCCCAAACCAAAAAGCAATAAAGCCGCCATACGGATATTTTTCCCACTAAACGATAACGGCGCAAGTCAGTGACAGGCACATGATGGGCAGCGCACAAAAAGCCCGCATCGTAGGGAAAAGGAAAATGGATCAGTATTGCCATATGCATAGAAGAAAAGAGAGGAAAACAATAGGATAGACAGCCTCAAGTACCAAGGTACGAATTAGAAAACAAAATGAAGAGTCAATACAAGGAAAACCCATCAGATACCAAAAAGTAGAGCACACAATACGTGATAAAGACAGATCGATAAAAACAAAAAATGGAAATAAAAGGATAACGATGAGAAAAAGCACCGAGAAACAAATGTAAGGTGGACACCATATTTTCTACATGAAAGGGCAATAAGCAGAGCAGACAGCTATCGGCCCAAGAAAACTCCGAATAAGCAGCGAGCCTTAATATAATAATAGCATTAAACCATCCACTACGGTTACTGATAGTAAACCCAAGGAGGGGCGCGGAACAGCAACACAAGAGTTTCGTCGCGCATACTCCAGTTCATATTATACAAACCTAACACCACAGAACCGTCATAACAGGGAGTAAGACCAAAAATTACGATGAATCACATAAAAAGAATCAAATGACCCAAATTGGATAAAATCAGAATCTACCCCAACTAGGGAAAGCAAAAAGAGAGCGCCACAATGAACATTTGAAGAAGGATATCAGCAGGGGCCATTAAAATCCCTCAATCCACTCCAAAGAGCCCAAACAGGCCCAGATGGTGTTCACACTAACTTCACAAATTAAAGAAATTGACAAGAAAAAAATACAACTGTAAACATACCTGAGTCCGATTTTTCAACAAGGATTCCTGAGAAATTGTTAGCCCCGCGCACGCGAAGAGATCCGGCTAGAAAGCCATCACTTAATGCGGCATAACTAAAAGAATGGGGAAAACCCTGCTCGATAGGCTCTATCTATAAGGCCCCATCTGGCTCTGATCAATAAGACATAAAACTATTATGATTTATATCGGCAGAAAAATTATTATGCAACTAATTGAACCGATTACTAAATAACCAAAGGGGTTGAGTCCACCTGACCGGAGTGTTGGATTGTTACCCCAAACAACAAAAGCTGTCTGATAACCGCGGAGAATACCTATAAACATTATCCACAACGTACTAAACGAACAACGTCGCCGGCCGGGTGGAATACTAGGGGCTAGATGCCGCCGACCTGGGCTTTTGATCCCGAGTGTGGACTGGGCCCTTTATAGGTTTCCGTGTTCCGAAGAGAGATGGTCCGAAACGACAAAGCTGTTATTATGGGGTATATAAAGCTTATACTCAACCCAATCCGTACAGAGTGCAAAAATGACACCCAGTACCATACTCAAGCACCATTTAAAGAATTATCTGCTAAACAAAAAACACTGACTAGAGGCAGGCTCCAAAAAAGCCCGGTCTCACCATATAAAGCTAAATATACACTGCCAATTAAATGTCATAGAATAGCTGAAAAAGAGAGCGCTCAAGGGATTGGAGGGAATGCAAGACATAGAGGGGGAAGTTTAGCTAGAAATGAACACTATACACATGTTCCTATATCCTGACGAATGACCCATACCTCTCGCCTGGCTTAACAGCACGAAACCTGCACTAAAAAAACCATATCGACACATATAGAACGAATTTGGCAAGACTAATCCAAGCTTCAAAAATGAACCACACTCAATAACTAGAGCTCAGCGCTACTACACATAAACCCAAAAAGAAAACAAAAAATGTCCCTCAAGAAAAACTTCCCAATAAATGGCATCCAAGGGTCAAAATGAAATATTTAGGATGAATGTCTAAAGACAAAATATATGATGACATTTACAGAGCAAACTCCGCCAAACCTGGGGGTAAAGAGCTTAATCAAAGCTAGAACAAAGACCATGAGAAGGCTGGTCAAGATACCAAGATCCTGGTTGGGCAATAGTCATCTCAAATAATGAACTTGTTAAACGAACGGACGAATACGTCTATCGTTTTATCCAAGTGCTTCCTGTAAAGCCGTTCCACAGATGCTATGTTGGAATTAAACGAACCTGGAAAAGACAATAAACACTAAATTTTATCTGAACGGAAAGAAAAAGCCCAGAATAGACGACAAAACCGGATTGGTCCCCAAGGCGTGACCCTCTGAAAGATCCGACTGACAGCCGGGGAGGACAGTTCATCCTGATCTAGCAAGGTAAGTCAATTAACGAAGCAGCCAGACTAAGGGGGGCCCACGTAGATTTTATTGTGTCCCGAAGCCCAAGGAAAAAACCGCCTTATTGGTACAATAGAGCGGTCGGAACGCTGGGTACGGATTAGCTAGCGTGCTCTTCGGACTGGGGAAAAACAAGGCAAATTTGACCCACTAGAGAAATCATCCAGGGTCTTACATACACTCCTTAAATATCTGGGATAAAGACCAGCCAATCATGAGAGCAGATCTGGCTTAAAGACTCTTCATCCCATCGGGCCTTCTGAAACAACCAAGTCGGATAATTCTACCCCTAACTATTACAAACCCAGGGAGCATCAAGCATAACTCGACATCTTAAAACATAGTGGAAAAGGAAGGGCTATCTAAAGTGTAGGTGTAGACCTGCAAAGAGGAGGCAACGGTCAAATCATTATGGGATAAGAGATGGAATCAGGGTAGCCCCGTGGGGACACATGATTCCCAAATATAGTACAGCTGGCCCACGTTTGTCGGGTACCCGATAGCGCGCAGGGGCTCGACACTTGGAACGAAGCCCACTCTCCCAACTCTGAGATCGTTCCAAAGGGACAAATAACAACAGGGAGCGGAGTTTGAACCAAACAAGGGCTTTTACCAATAGCGGAGCTAAAAAAGAAAAAAGCTAAACAGACTAAGGAAACAAAATGGGTCGGTAACCCAAACAATCAAAAAAACAATATACGGACTTGGAACAACATATCGTGAACCCCTTAGAGAAGAGAAAACAAATTGGAAGAACATATACTCAAATGAGCAACATCAGTACGCCATACAGCGGTGCTCGAACCAATCAGGGAACAAATCTGAAGTCCTGAAACACACGAGGGTAACTATACCACGGGAAACCCCACGCCCTCCACGCTTTCGGTTCCGTTAACATCTTCACCTATGTGTGTCATGGCGGATTAACTGTGGCCAACATAGCAGGCAGTCAAAACAGCATATTGGTGGGCCCTGCCCTAAGATAATCCTCTTTTTTGGGGGTACTCCAATCGGCTAATTGGAAAGAGGGTAAACAAGGCATGGACCAGAAACCCTGGGCCACTAGAAACAGTGGCTCATACCAAGGAAGCCGAGACGATGGCCGTAGAGTGGAAAAATAACCGTAAATCACTGATAGCACAGGATCCTTCAGCAGCCAAAACAACGGGAAGATCAAAAACGCTTGTCAGCAGTAACGGCCACCCCCTCTATCCCCCCGGAAATATTGCAAAGATAAATTACATTATTTAGCAATGGAGAGAGACAATCACAAAGTCGACATACACATGACCAGCAAGCAAAAACAACCTGTCTGACCACATGTGGATCCGTTGGAGACATACATTTGAAGAATCCGATCGTTTTCAAAGCGATATAGACTAAGAGAGCTCCCTAAGGAGTAAAGCAGCTTAGTTCTGTTATTAAAAAGATAAAAGCCGTCATGATATAAGGACCATGAATGTACGCTCATTAGTGGACACAGGATTAATTGTCCTGCCCTACAACCCCCTTCCCCCCCCACAGAAGTGGGGAGACTAAAAAAGAACCCTTTTCTTTGTTTGAAATACCGCACGAAGACTACCCCACCCTCAGGGAAAAAAAAACTCTCTCGCTCTTTTGTTGTCACCCTTTCATTAATATCATTGAGAAAAATAAGAAATACAAATATTAGATTAATAAAAACACAAAAAGGGAATTCTTACTGGAAGCAGTGAGGCACCTGCACTAGTTTTTTTGCTTAAAATATGGTTTTTCAAGGTCAACCCCCCAAACACGATTAACCTATTGCTATTGTTTACGAGATCTTCAGTAGGAACCACTACATCATTACATAGACACCATGAAGTGTGACACGTAAAAAAGAAATAATATTAACGTCTGAGATTGAACCGTTTAAGGGTTAATGTTCGGGTTTTTTTCCAAGGATTCAATTTTTTTTGCCCCCCGGTGGCAGTAAGTGGATTTATTATATTTAATAAGTCGTGGCTTGCATACTAACATTGGAGAGCCGATTTGTTTTTCAACGGATTGTTATTTTGGATTTAGTTATATAGTCTGTTCAAAGAGGTAGTAAACATGCAAACCCCTTACCCCTAAAGAGTTGACTAGTAATTAACAAAAAAGTTTGACTTTCAGCAATTTCGTAAAATATGCAAGGTAGTGAAAAATTAACAATTTATACAAGGTATTAATTATTCCACCTACCATGGACAAGAGGGAGGCTCCCTTGTATAGAAACAAAACAAACGAGAAGCCGAGGAGAAGAGTGATCGCATAGAATACTAAAACTTGGTATAGATTATATAATATACAGAGAATGAAACAAGACATTATCTATGGTGGCCAACCATTCAGCATTCCGCCCCCACATTGAAAAAGATAATCTAAAATGTTGGAATGCTTCACTGAAAGTGGCTATGCGAGAACGGAAATGGCAACGAGTCGATGAAAAAAGTGATGGACTAGAATAAGGCGCCGAAAACACACTTGTGAGTCCTAAGCAGATAGCTCGTTCACTGATAGAGCTTTTTTTGTGTGATTTGTCCAACAGGACCCTCCAAAATCCTTAAGCAGTGGCATATCCTGGCATGGGCAAGCCAAACATTGGAGCACCCTTTTGAAGGATTGGTCCTCTGTTTTAATTCGTCGTAAATTTTTTTTGCTGAGTCACAAAAAAAAAAGTGGCAAACTGTCAAGGAATAAAGTCAAAAGCTAAATACAACAATCCGAATGCTTCCACCAAGGGGGGACTATAAATGTTCCATTCAAATGCCATTAATCGGTTTAGTCAGCTGGCCTGGTTAAATATACAGCACAAACTAAAGCGACCCAGTAAACAGACCCATGCAGACCACAAAGGGACTCAATTCAGAGCATTGAATCAAAATTGTCTAAACACGAGTCCAAACCAATGGATGAATAATTTCACAGGTGCCCCTGCGTTTATACTACAAGTTACCACCAAAACAATGGTTTAGAGAATGTAAGAGTGGAACACATAGAGTTGATGAGCATAAGTGCATTGGCAAGGATTGAATAATAATCAAACATGCGTAGCAAGCAACACAAATGTGCAAAGACAGATCATACCAGAAGAGGGCCACAAATGTGAATACCTGAGATTCGAAAATGGCCAATCGGCACAGACATCACAAAATTCGCTTGAGGTGGTGAAAATGGACAAACCCTCGTGCAAATTGACAACAGGCGGATTTACAAACCCAGTTGGGTACGGCCATATCAACTTATCACCTAAGGGTTTGAATGAGATGGTCAGGACCATGGAATGTATATTCTATGAGTACATATATTTCTTTATATCTAGGGTTGTGTGCAATAATGATGTGCTACCATAAAGTGCAATGTAAGTTAATTGCATAATCATGGAGTCAAGTACGAAGTAGAGATCTCGAATGCTATTTATAATTTGGGCCTTAATTACGGATATGTAGTCCAAAAATGTGGTGTACATTTGAACGCTGCAAAATGAATGGGGGAGCAGCAATGACAGAGACCACAAGACATTTCCTGGTCAACGTAAGACTGTTAACACCAAGACCAAGGCACACACTTGGAAACTGCCCGGGCCGGAGCTAAGGAGCTAGTTTGACTCTTCCAATAGGAGCGCAGAATTGACGTGGCGCAGGCCAATATTCTGGCACAATTTTTTTTAGCAGCATTGAACCGGATTGACAGGATACAGGTCCTGACTGGGGTCCATAAAAATTATAGGAGGAACCCTAGTGCAAGCGGTGCGCAACTGGGGGCGGCATGCGTTGGGATGGAAAGCCGGCACAGTACAGCGGGTGGCGGGCGGAAGGAGAAAATGAGAAAAAAGGAGAGGGGGGGGAAAAAGCTGTTGAACCGACAATGCCTTGAAGCGTGTCTAGGTCTCATACTGATCTCTAAAGTTTGTTGCGGGGACCTATGCAGTGGCGGGTAAAGGGCGGGTTCTTTCTGGGGGAAAAAGGGGACGGATGCGGTCTGTACTTGGCTGTCTATCCATCTAGCGGGGGCGGGTTTGCACTCACACACATCCGCCCTGCCTCCGTCCTGAATCTGTTTCCCCACACAACGGTGATACCAAGATCATGCGGTGTACTAAAACCGGGGGGACCCCCAACCATGTATACAATGGAATGATGGTGAGAGTATGTGGTAAGTGATGCGAGTGTCTGCAGGGTTTGCATAGATAAGTGGCTGCAACGAATGTCTAGAGAGAGATTCTGCCGTGTGCGGAAAAGAGATTGGCTAAGCATAGTGCTAGTAGAGTGTGCTGAACCTTGGAAAAATGCTCTGATAGTAGTCTGTAACCGTTAGTGCGGGGCGTGAGTGTCGTGAAGATGGGTGCGAGACAGGGTCTGTAATTGTGCGCGAGGGAGGTGTCTGCTGGGTACGAGAGAGTGTCCAATGCAGTATTGTGCGAGAGGGAGTCTTAAACAAATGTAATGCGAGAGAAGTGTCGATCTGCATGTGCGAGAGAGTGGTCATCAGGTGTGCGAGGATGTCATGCTGTGGAGTCTGCAGTTGTCTAAGCAGTGTGGTATTGTCGAGTGTGTGAGTTGTGTTGAGTAGGTGTCTGTGTCTGTGCGTGTTGTATCGAAGTATGTTGTGGTGTTGTGATTAGAATGCAGAGTTTCAACGCAACGGTGTGGGTGCGCGAAAACCGGGGTGGATGTGGTAGCGCAAGCGGCTGAAACGCTGGTAGTGCGCGGGGAGCGGCGCAGACGGCGGTGATGGCGGACGTGGTGGCAGGAAGGACACCACGCGGGGCGGGGGTTGGTTTGCTTGGCAGGCAGAACAGCACAGGTGGTGGTGTGGGCCACTGAATGTGCATGTAGGGGCTTTCGTGGTTAGACATGGAGTGAGGCACGCCCCCGCGCCGTGTGATTCAAACGCACCCCCCTTCGGTGTGCTTGCCCTACAACGAATGATCCTCTAAAGGTGTTGATTCCTTCTCTCCTCCGCCTGCGAAACCGCTTCGCAGGTGCGATCCTCTGCAAGTGTAAAGAGGGTCGGACAATAAGCCACTATATCAATCATACTATGATGGGTACCGGATAATCTAAATGAAAGCACACAACCATGGAAACGCCAAAAAAAAAAAAAAAATACTGTGGTATAATTGTGGGCAAAAATAAACACTGGGTACAAGGTGTCAAACAACAAGCGCGGTGTGAGGAATAAAAAGTGAGGCTGCAGTGATATCGGCTAAAAAAAGGTGATGGGTGAGAGGGAAAAAAAGGAGAAGAAAAAAGTGGTGGAGGTGTTTGGGGTAGGAGGGAGTGGATGTAGTCAGAGAGGAGGATAAATGGGCCTCCCCAAAGGACGTGCCTGTTGTTTCAACTACGCTCGGTCGGGCAACTTGGCACTTGGGGAGACAAACAAAATTGACTTTGAAGCACGCTCGGCAGTCATGCACCCCACCCCCCCCCCCCCCCAACGCCTGTGCTTACAAAATTATGCAGACACCCTGTGCTCTGCTTGTAGAGTTGAAGGATTCACCCGCACCCGCTCTCAGCGGCAGCGTGACGCAGCCTAATTTTTGCAAGCGCAACTGCTGAATATGTAAGTATTATAGACAATATTTGTATTACATTGTATCTAGTTTTTATAAAGGTGTTTTTTTAATTTTTTATTTTCATGTGATTTTGATGGCATCAGCCGGGGGGCTCGAGAAATTTCATGATGAAAGGGGTTCGGCTAAAAATGTTTGCTCACCCTTGCCACTATTGCATGGACTTCTCTCGTAATGACATCCATGGTCCTGAACTAATACTCTTGAGTTAGACCATATTCCTTGGTCCGACCAGCGGTGAAGCTATATTCTGCATCAAGAGTGATTATGGAATTCTGGACCTATAAGGTTCTTTTTGCTGATAGAAGGAGGACCGAGATGCTTGGTAATGTATACTCCAGTGGGTGAAATGGGTTAATGTGTCCTGTAGTAAATGTGTGGATGACTAATGGTTCTGCTCTCATTAAAAAAACTGTCACTAGGCAGTTTACCATCAACATCAGGGGTTTGTCAATCTTCTCTAGAGCAGGCCTGCACAACTTGTAAATGAGAAGGGGCCGAACTGCTCCAGGAAAACATGATTTGGGCCGCACGGGTAAATCATCATCAAGCCGATTTCCCCAGCAACCCCTCACCATTATCCTCATCATATCTTCTCTCCTCCCCCTCCACAGATCAACTCCTTCATGATCACCCCCCCCCTCCCCCACTAACCCCAACCAGACATCGGACTGCACATGCACAGCACTGACCTGCTGCACAGACACAGACCTGCACAGACACAGACATTCACACGACACTAACCTGCACACAGCACAGACACTGACCTGCAGAGACACAGACACTGCTCAGAGACACAACACCGCACTGACCTGCAGAGA
This sequence comes from Ascaphus truei, assembly GCA_036426205.1. NCBI lineage: Eukaryota > Metazoa > Chordata > Amphibia > Anura > Ascaphidae > Ascaphus > Ascaphus truei. Next base: position 8,667 of record WSYH01008316.1, read on the forward strand.
CACAGCACTGCCCTCAGAGACCCATAAACTGACCCTGCAGAGAACACCGACACTGACCTGCATAACACAGACCCTGCCCTGCATAGACCAGACCTGACGCTGCCAGACACAAGACACCTGACCTTCCGAGACACAGACACAGACACTGACCTGCAGCACAGCACAACACTGACCTGCACAGTCACAGACCCTGACTGCACATGCACAGACACACTGACCTGGCACAGGCACAGACCACTGACCTGCACATGCACATAACAACTGACCTGCCAGGCACAGACACTGACCTGCACAGACACATACCTGACTCACAGACACAACACTGACCGCACAGACACTTAACCTGACCTTCACAACACTAACCTGCACGCACTGACCTGCACACAGGCACATAACACTGACGCTTCAAGACCCAGACACTGGCCTGCGCGACCAGACAACTGACCCTGCGAGACACAGACCTGAACCTGCAGAACACAGACAACTGACTGCATAGACACAGACACTGACCTGGCAGAGACACAGACACAGACACTGACCTTCACAGCGACACTGCCTGCACAGCCCACAGAGACACTTACCTGCACAGTCAGACACTGACCTGCACAGGCATCAGACACTGACCTCACAGGCACAGACACTGACCTGCACAGGCCAGACACTGACCTGCACAGACACTGCCTGCACAGAGGACACTGACCTGCACAGACACTGCCCTTCCACGACAACTGACCTCACACATGGCACAGACACTGACCTCAGAGACCAGCCACTGGCCTTCCAGAGACACAGACACTGACCTGCAGAGACACAGCACTAGACCTGCTAGAGTACACAGACACTGACCCTGCAGATACACAGACCTGACCTGCAGGAGACATCGCAAACAGACCTGACCTGCACAGGCACAGACCTGCACAGGCACAGACACTGACCTCACATGCCACTGAACCTGCCATTGCCCACAGACACTGACCTGACACAGACACTGACCTGCCAGGCACTGCCACACTGCAACGGCCACTACTCTGAGGAGGGCAGCTGCAGTGGGGGGGGTGTCCTCCCTTATTCACTGTGGAGCATGGCTGGTGGGGGAAGCCAACCTTGGTCGCCCTGGCAGCAGGCACCACTTCCGCTCCACTACAAACTCCGTCTGTCACTAACCCCGCCCCCACCCTCACCCTCTGCAGTCAACCGCCTCTGCTCTCCTCTCTGCCTGCAGAGATCGCATCAAACTGCTGTACAAAACCTTCCCTATGGCAGAGGGGGTTGTGGGTTTCTTCCATCAACAATGCTAGCGCTTCGGCAGAGGGGGCTCAGGAGGGGGTGGGGAGCGTTCAATGCTATTCCTGGCGCTCCCTTCCTATCCGTGTATGCATAGCGGGGGCTGGTGGTGGGGGAGAAATGAGGGCATCGCGGGTCCGCACAGGGAGTCCCCAAACAGAAGCAGTGATATCCAGCACACACTGGATAACAAAATAATTTTGCAGGAGGTCCAGGCGTCCGCCTGTTTTGCATGGCCTGTTCTAGAGCATCGGGATGACTATTCTGTTGTGTCCTATTATTACAAGATAAAAACAGATATAAATGTTGATAATAAGACAATTAGCCTTTTAATATAGAATTGCTAATAATGAAAAGTCAGTTTGGTAATCGCTTCGAACGTACATTGATATATAGAAAATGTATAAAGACTGAAAGAAAATGGCTTCTTTCAGAGGTAGCCTGAAGTCTTGTAATGACAAATTGATTCCCCTGTACGTGTTTGTATTTTTAGTATCAATAAACCGACTCTTTCTTTCAGAGAAACCTGGACTCCAGTTATCTATAAACAGCTTAATATGAGGTCCATAACTAGAGGACACGTGACACCCCTGTATAAACTGGTCCAAAGACGTCTCCGATGACTGCACAAGTAATACATTAACACGGATGGAATAGCTGGCCTCCTTTTCCCCAAGAAGCCACGACTGTCCCTCATATGTACCATATCAATCACCTTATTACCCAAGTAATAACAATGTGCTATTTATTGATTACTTGGTGGCTCAATATCGTATGTAAACCAAAAGCAGTGATCCGGGCAGGATCGCGCAAACTATTTGGCCCAGAGCAATAGAGCCACAATGGTGCTTACATGGATGCGTCCTGGGGCAGCTTTAGGTCACATTTTTGGACTTATATTTCCCCTACTGCTTATGTTCTGGATGCCACTATTCTTATTTAAAAAAAAAAATTAAATGTAAAGTAGTGATAGTTGCTCAGACTGCTATGGTCCTGAGCATGCTTGGAAATGAGCGATCTACCAGCAACCTGCCTTGCCTCAGGCTTGCGGCACTTTGGGGCAGTGACACTGCTTTTTAATATCAGCCGTCACTTACACACGGGAATATGCTCTGGACTGCTTAAGAATGTTGGCCCGCCCCTGTGATGGCCGATTATGAAATCCATTGGATCACGCGGCTGCTGAAAACGACACCACACTAGTTGCCATATACAATATGTCAGGACTCTTTTTATATTAATTGCTATACCGTTTGTGTTTTTTTTGTTGTTTGTTTGCTATGTTGTAACCGTGCTTGTATTTTTTGTGATATTCTTGTCTTATGATTCATTCTTCCTGCTCGAGCAGCTTCCCTCCCCCTGGAGGTATTGCGACAACTCACTTCTGAGTTTGTTTATCTTCGGTGCTTGGCAACAGGCACATAAGGGCCCAGCAGGCTTTTCACCTCTTTGCTTTCACATCTCTTCTGTGGTTTGCATATAAAGAGTATTGCCATCCAATGGACACCACCCCTGAAGATTATAGGCCCTAAAATTGTTTTCTTTTCTTGGACTATCATATATTCTGCACTGAAAGCTGTTGTCCTGTATCTTCAAACCTTGGTTTGGGTACTGTATGTTTAGACAGACCGACACTGACACCAACCAACCCCTACAGTCAACAAATGTGTCCACTCTACAAATATAGAAATAAATGGAATAGAACTATAAGTTTTCAGCAAACAAATGTCTCCGTTGCCCTCATGTAACCATAGATGGTAACATTCTGAATGAAATGAATAGAAGAATGAGATGGGATGGAACGCATATGGAAGAAATAAGACTTTTCTTAGGTAACTTTCCACTGGGTCTACACCAGTGTATTCTGCCTGTGGTCAATTTCAGATAATTCAACTAGTATTTAGTGATTATGCTGGTATTGAAAGCAACAGAAGTCTGACATCATCACAAGGTGATAGCAACTAAAATAGCTCATGGGCTGGAATGCAGAGAAAGCCCTTTGTTTTCACAAAGATGTACTCAACTGGACTCCAAGGATATCAAAGACCCAAGTAATATGGGAGTAATGAACTCAGGAGACCATGGAAAAGAGGCGTGCAACCGTAATACCTTGAAGAGCATTGGGATGCCTTCACATCCAGCATGGAATCGACAAGGCTTTGCAGATGATATGATGTGTTTAAATAAATATTTGTGTAAGTAACTCATGCACAATGTGTAAAAAATAACCAAGAACAAAAAAATAAAAAGCACTGTAGAGTACGATGCACACACATTGAGATGGAGAATAAACAACTGTAAGAACAAGTGCACAGTTCAATCAAGAGGTTAGTCTATGGTAAAGTAGCTTTGGATATCTTACCAACTATCATCTTGCCATTGAAATCGGCCTTGTATTTAATATATCAATTCTCATATATTTGTAACAGTATTTAATTTACTGTGGCACTTAACATAATGTAAAATAGAGTTGGTACTAGAAGGAGATTCATGACTGTAGCAGCACTACGTACAACGCTCAAGTCTCGAATTACAACATCTATTAACCGCCGAGGGACCATGTGTTTGTTCATGTTTAACGAACAAAAAATTATAAACACTGAGTATTTCTTCACGACATAAGACAATGGTACAATTTTTCATTAGCAACAGCAATTACTAGTTAAGGAGACCATGTATCCCATATGAAGTGAATTACTTTTCAAGCATGGATATACTTACTGCTTTTAAAACACGTAGCCCCACCCCCCCGTAGCATACCTTTAACGTTTAACTTTGTCCACCCCATTTTTTCAGCCATGATTGGTAGGTGGTTTACTATGGGCTGCTATAGATTGATTCTCGCAGAACCATCAAATTTGCAAAGTTTGACCCCCATCATCTGACATGGTCAGGAACCAAAATCACTTGCAGGAAACAGGCTAGACATAATCTAAATACCAATTCTCTTCCCTTCCTCATTGAACTAACGCTACTACGGCATAATAGAGAATTCTAACTGTATCACTATTTTTTGGTGTGCTGTTGATGGGCCTTGTAAAGGTGGTTGAGGTGGTTTCTAAATCCATTATCTCTTTACCTTGAGAGGTGGAGTGGAGCATGGTGGATGTGATGTCCTGGGGGCCGGTACATCTCCTGACTCTTGTAATGTGGGACTCTCATCCAGTTTTAGGTACAGCTCCTCAGTAGAGCATGCCTCGGCGTTTCTTGTACGGCGAGATCAGATCACACTGGCCGGTGTTGTCTGCCTGCCCGCAGCATGCGCTGGCCTCCATTGTGTCAGTGCCCCCGGTCACAACATCTTAGCACAAGACGACCAAAGTCCCCTTAAATGACAACAGAAAAAGTATCGTAAGTAACCATCTGGGGCGGCTTACCTATTTACGTTCCTGAGTGCACTTGAGGCATCATTTGCAACTGGCACCTTTCAAGTAAAAGCAGATAATTAAATAACTCAACTTCAACAACGTATGAGACTCTTATCGAGCTTAAAAAAAACAAAAAAAAAGAGTGGAAAATAGACGACATTATGTTTTTTGCCATGAACACCTACGAGGTTAATATAACATGATGTATTTATTAGCGCTACACAGCAGTAATACAAACGTGACATAAAATAAAATAACAATTAATTACAAATGACAATTGAAAGAAGCGCTTCAAACATAAAAACTTTAGTCCCCTGTCCCGAAAAGCTTACATCTAATTGGTAAGTCGGGAGAACATACGAGCCAAACTAGAATGTGTCTGCAATTGGCCATGGTCGATGAATTACGTATCGAGTTTCCCCACAAGCTACTCATTGCATTATTAAGGAATGATTGTAAGATGGGGCTTTAAAGGTGGCTATAGAGGGCGCTAGTCGTATTTGATGAGAAGCGTATTTCAATGGTGGGGGCATTGAGTGATAAAGGTGTAGGCGGGAGAGGGCTTTATATCCCAAAACGGGTATAGATAAAACATCCTTGAGCAAATCGCCAGAAGTTCGGGATGGTGTAAAATTAGATGGAATTAAGGAGGGGCAGAAGAGTGTTATAGCCTTAAAAGTGAGTGAATGGTGTGTGTGATACTGATTTGAATCGAAAGCCACAAGAAGGATTTCAGCAGAGAGACACGAGACATATTTAGGCAGTGTGGGGTTAAGGCGGAGAAGTTACACTGGGGTGGCAAGGTAGAGGCGTGAGAGACGGGGGGGTGGCGGCGTGGGGTAAGGGCGGAGGGGTGACATGGGGGGGTTGGCAAGGCCGGAGGCTGAGATTGGGAGGTGGCGGCACTGGGCGTAAGGGCGAGGACGGCGGTGGCAAGGGCCCGGAGGGGTGGCAAAGGCCGGAGGGGTGAGAGGGGGGGTGGCGGCGTATGAAGTAGGTGCGCAGCGGTGGGTAAGGGCAGAGGAGAAGGGGTGGCGGCGATGTGAGTAGGTGCACGCGGCAGTAAGGCTGGAGGGTTGAGGCGGCGTGTTGAAGTAAGTGTGCAGCTGCGTAAGGGCGGAGGAGTGAGAGGAGGGGTGGCGGCGTGGTGAAGTAGGTGTGGCAGGGCGTAAGGCGGAGGATTGAGAGGGGGGTGGCGTCGTGGGTCAAGTAGTGCATCGACGGTAAGGCCGGAGGGGTTAAGAGGGAGGGGGGTGGCGGCGTGGGTAAAGTGCAGCGGTGGTAGGGCGGAGGGTGAAGGGGGGGGGGGTGGTGGCGGCGTTTGTGTCAAGGAGGGCGCGGCGGTAAGGCAGAGGAGAGGTGGGGGGGGGCGGTGGCATCGTTGTGAAGTAGGTGCAGCGGTGGGTAAGCCGGGGAGTGAGAGGGGGGCAGGGTGCCGGCGTCGTGTAGCAGCTGCAGCGGCGGCAAGCGCCGCCTTACGGAGGTGTGTGGAGGGAGGGGGTGGTTGTGCCAGGGTGGGTGGCGATGTCGTCCAGAAGCTGCAGCTGCTGTACGACACTGCGTGTGGAGTGTGGTGAGGGAGGGGGGGTTGGGTTGTTTCCGTGGCTCTGCCTTAGTTTTAACGGGCCGGAGGGGTGAAGGGGGGGAGGTTGGTGCATCGTTGGAAGGTTCCATTGGCGCCAAAACCGGAGGGGTTAGAGGGGGTTTGGCGGCGCCGTCCGCAACAGCAAGTCGACTTGCTTTGGTCGTTTGTGGTGGTCAGCGTCTCGCAATGTCAGCGTCGCCAGTGGTGATGGTCGGTGTCATGGTCATAGCAACCCAGGGGTGTCCAGGTCTCCGATGATGAGCGGTTGAGGCTGTGTCAGTGTGTAATCCGCAGGGTCGGCTCATGCAGTTATGAGGAAGCGCGGGGGTCTGATCAGTCCACACGGGTTGAGAGGCTCAAGCGGTATGATGTGGGCATAGTCAAATCGAAGTGTAACCGTGGGTGAGAGCCACCGACCAATGAGATCTGTGTGGTGGCGGGGCACACGTGGGGGGGCGAGACACAACGGCCAATGTGAGAGCCGTGGAGGGGCGGAGGACCGACGCACAAAAACCAATCAATTTTTACACGGGATCGCCAACAACACCTTTCAGTTTTATATATACTAGGGATTTATTATTAAGTATGTGTAGCATGTAATGAGAGTGGTAGAAGGCTGAAGACTGAGAAGCCTACCATTGAGATGGGTGTTTGTCGTGGTGTGTTTTAACATGGTCTTGAGATTTTTTAATATCCCAAATTAATTTATTATAATTGACTTTTGACAGACGCGGGGCAATAGTAATGGCTTGGAGACCTTAACGCGGGGGATAGTTTTGGAACAGATACACACCTCACAATATATTAATTTTAATACAGTTTATCCACACTTTTAGATATTTTCTATTGTTTTTGCCAATGGGAATATATTCCGGGAATAAAAACTACTTGTTGTTGTTATGTTTGTGCGTAAACAATTTATACTTTTTGCTTTTCATTCGAAAGGGAATTTTTTTTAAATTTGTTTTGCCAACCCTGCTGGGAAATTTATATAATTTAAACCTTGTTTTTGTTGAGTTATTTTAAAATTAGATACTAAACTTATTATCCAGAACGTTCTTTATATTTTTGTCAGCAATATTAATGGGTTTTGTTATTATTAAAGATTTCATCCGCTATAAAGCAATTTATGTCTTTATCACCTATTTTTACCACCCCGCAATGTCTGGGTGTAGTCCTTATGATTCTGCTAGTGGCTCCATTACTAGAGCAAAGATTAACGGGACAGTGAGGCACCCTGCCTCGTACCATTAGTAGTTTAAAAACAGATCTGAGACTTGTTGCCTGTTCACCTTGACCCTTGCCAATGGGTTTGTATAGACGCTTTATATTGTCTGAACATACCCCCCTGTTCCTATACGTTCCAACATTTAAACATTAAATCCAATTGCACTCTATCAAATGCTTTATCTTCTGGAGTGATTGGATGTCACAGGAGACCGGCGTGCTTTACACATTTTTTACCAGGATCATTCACTTCAGCAAAACAGGGGTAATGAAATAAATGAAAGTTTAGTCGCACAAATTCGCTTACACACACATCAACACTACAGATAAAGACATTTACTTTGGGTGCTGGGGTCGAAAACTGACATTCCTAGGGTGCAGGGGACCCTTACCGGGACTTACCCGAATTCCTGGAACTCAAATCAGCATGAAGTTCCACACCACCCACCGGTACGTCTCTTCTGAGAACTTGGTTTGTCCCGCAGACCAGTTTACTCACAATCCTCTGGAACTCAAATCGGCCAATAAAATCCCAGATGCGTCCCGCTACGTTCGATTTTGAAACTTTGGGTGCAAAGTCAGGACTTAACTCTCTGGCAGCAGGCTTTTCGCTTGAAATCGAAGCCGGTTTCTCTGCTATTCACCCAAGAGCAACTTTGAAAAGCCTGCCCGCACTCTTACAACAGGAGAACACCAATTTGATTGGCTCACAGGTTTCTTTTATAGTTTTCTGAGTTTCACAGTCACCAATCATCGCATGGGAAAATTTCCCAGCAACCAAATCAGAGCCAGCCGGCTAGAAAAGCCCGTGTCAGCGAAATCTGAAATAGCCGAGGGACGCGCAACTTACCCACCTCCGTCCCTGGCCTATCTCATGCCACCCGCTGGGCAGGCTCCAACCAGGTCTAGCATAGCAATGCAGCCCGGATTAACGACCCATTGTCTCCGGACATGACTCGACCTTCCCCCGCAGGCCCAAATGCTATTTCACATCTCTGGCATCCGCTTAATGCTTGAAATCTATGTCGTAGAACTTTACGGCGCCTATAGGTTAGCTCAGGCAGCCGGTTTGGACATCGGTTCCGAATGTAAAAAGCACATTAAATAAAGTATATTTAATACACTAGGGTATACGTTTTAATATACTTTCTGTGGTCTCTGCATACAGGGGATAGAATAAGAAAGATGTTTTACTTTTATTCCTAGCTGCCTTACACACACCCATACTCTCTCGGACTCTCTGGACCGAGTCCCCCTTCAACCTTATATTGGCACCCACAAATCCTACACAGGTTCTGGGTCACCTTGCACTAGCTGAGGTACCCCCCTTACCTAGAATCCCGCAGTACATGGATAACTATGCCTACTTGTGCCTCATTACTACTTTCTCTGTCATTCTAAAGAAGGGTACTCTAGTGGGTGATTTCGCGCTTGCTATTTCAAGGGAGATATGCGGGGCGCAATGTGCCTACAGGCTTGATTCCCGGTTACATTTATGGGGAACCCACAACGTAGGACCACAAACTTCTAGGCACATTCTGATATCACGATCCTCCGCAAAAACCAGACTTCAAAACTAAGCCCCTAGCAATCCCTGCTCGCTGGTATGCCCGGAAAGGAAAAAACACAAAATACTTTTATTGCATACAGTACTGGAAACAGTACACGGTTACTGGCCCAAGAGCCAACTCTCAGACCCTTATAACGATCAAGGTAACCAAAATGGGGCTTAACCTTATATTTGAGATCCTGGTTACCACCCCCAACCGTCACATAGATAGTATAGTTGGGATCTGCATTTTTATTGATCTGGTTTTAGTATATTTATTATTCGTCAGGTGTTGTCTTTAGCTTGCAAACGAGACAGAACAGAAACCTAGATTGGGCACTCAATACAGCTGGTGGGTGATGAGTGAATGAATTAAAACAAACTTTAATAAACCACTTAAATATAGGGGAGTAAAACGAATATTAAACGTATAGATCCTAAATGTGAACTTGATTACAGGTTCTGGATCACAAATATTGATTGTCAATACACTCAAATTATGTTATGCAATCAAAACAAGTGGCTACAATAGACCACTTGTGAGAGTAAACAAAGGTAGGGAACTCTACTGCAGTATTGTATCAGTACATAAACCCTGAGTCACAGTAGGCAAAGATTACAAATACAATGTGAATCCTAGCCAGGTCTGCCAGAATGCCACAAAACCTAATGGCACACAGACACAATGACTGTTGGTATATACTAGGAAATAGGCAAATGATGGTATAAATCTACGTTGCTATGTGATTTAAATTTACCAACACAGGGTATAGGATATAGTTCAGTCCACCTGATAGTTGTAAAATCTCCATTTAATAGACTTCGTATATGGGATAGGTATAGCCCCAAACCATATAATATGGCACAAGTCAAAACTGAACTACACATACACTCAGTACACTATATAGACAGATACAGCTTAAGTTTAAAGCAGGCTATCCCCTCACCATAAATAACCTATGTATGACAATGCAAAGAGGTTCACACAATACAAAACTCGTGATAGATAATTAGGGTAGGGTAAAAACAGCACTGACCCAAAACCAGCTCTGTTAATCAGGGCTGGTCAATAAAAGGTCAGTTGCTAAGTGGGAGGGTAAGAGTAGTGTATAGAAATGATATAGTACACTAATGTGCACCCTACTGATTATAGTGTAGGCACGAGGAGAAAAGCCTCTGTTTACCGGTGCTCCTGCAGACCATCCAGTCATAGAAGCCACTTATAATTGTTCCACGCCGCAAACGCCGGGGGATAATGCATCTGAGTCATGCGCGTGCCCGTATGCCTGACGCACTCGTTTCGCTCCCCCTCGTACCTGCCTTTGAGAAAGCGTTACGCGAAACGCGCGCGTCAGGCATACGGGCATGCGCATGACTCAGATGCTGACTTGCGAGTCAGCTGGCGGAATTATCCCCCGGCGTTTGTGGCGTGTGAACAATTTAAGTGGCTTTCTATGACTGATGGCTTGCAAGCACCTGTAACAGAGGCTTTTCGTGGAACAATTATAAGTGGCTTCTATGACTGGATGGTCTGCAGGAGCACCGGTAAACAGAGGCTTTTCTCCTCGTGCCTACACTATATCAGTAGGGTGCACATTAGTGTACCTATATCATTTCTATACACTACTCTACCCTCCCACTAGCACTGACCTTTTATTGACCAGCCCTGATTAACAGAGCTGGTTTTGGGTCAGTGCTGTTTTACCCTACCCTAATTATCTATCACGAGATTTGTATTGTGTGAACCTCTTTGCATTGTCACATACATAGGGTTATTTATGGTGAGGGGGATAGCCTGCTTTAAACTTAAGCTGTATCTGTCTATATAGTGTACTGAGTGTATGTGTAGTTCAGTTTTTGACTTGTGCCATATTATATGGTTTGGGGACTATACCTATCACCATATACGAAGGTCTACTTAAATGGAGATTTTACAACTATCCAGGTGGACTGAACTATATCCATATACCCTGTGTTGGTAAATTTAATCACATAGCAACGTAGATTTATACCATCATTTGCCTTATTTCCTATGGTATATACCAACCCAGTCATTTGTGTCTGTGTGCCATTAGGTTTTGTGGCATCTGGCAGACCTGGCTAGGATTCACATTTGTATTTGTAATCTTTGCCCTACTGTGACCTCAGGGTTTATGTACTGATACACATACTGCAGTAGAGTTCCCTACCTTTGTTTACTCTCACAAGTGGTCTATTGTAGCCACTTGTTTTGATTGCATAACACTAATTTGAGTGTATTGACAATCAATATATTTGTGATCCAGAACCTGGTAATTCAAGTTCACATTTAGGATCTATACGTTTAATATTCGTTTTACTCCCCTATATTTTAAGTGGTTTATTAAAGTTTGTTTTAATTCATTCACTCATCACCCACCAGCTGTATTGAGTGCCCAATCTAGTTTTCTGTTCTCCGTTTGCAAGCTAAAGACAACACCTGACGAATAATAAATATACTAAACCAGATCAATAAAAATGCAGATCCCAACTATACTATCTATTGTGACGGTTGGGGGTGGTAACCAGGCTCTCAAATAAAGGTTAAGCCCATTTTGGTTACCCTTGATCCGTGTATAAGGGTCTGAGAGTTGGCTCTTGGGCCCAGTAACCGTGTACTGTTTCCATGTACTGTATGCAATAAAAGTATTTTGTGTTTTTCCCTTTCCGGGCATACCAGCGAGCAGGGATTGCTAGGGGCTGAGTTTGAAGTCTGGTTTTGCGGAGGATCTGATATCAGAATGTGCCTAGAAGTTTGTGGTCCTAAGTTGTTGGTTCCCCCATAAATGTACCCGGGAATCAAGCCTGTAGGCACATTGCCCCGCAATATCTCCCCTTGAAATAGCAAGCGCGAATCACCACTAGAGTACCCTTCTTTAGCATAGCCCAGAAAGGAGAATGAGGCACAAGGATGAATAGGTATCCCTGTAGCTGAGGGAATTCCTAGGTTAAGGGGGGTACCTCAGCTAGTGCCAAGGTGACCCAGAACCTGTGTAGGATTTGTGGGTGCCTAAATATAAGGTTGAAGGGGGACTCGAGTCCAGCATGAGTCCGAGAGAGTATGGGGTGTAAGGCAGCTAGGAATAAAAGTACAACATCTTTCTTATTCTATCCCCTGTATGCAGAGACACAGAAGTATATTAAAACGTATACCCTAGTGTATTAAAATATACTTTAATAATGTAATGTGCTTTTACATTCGGAACCGATGTCCAAACAGGCTGCCTGAGCTAACCTATAGGCGCCGGTAAGTCTACTAGACATCAGATTTCAAAGCATTAAGAGGATGCCAGAGATGTGAATAGCATTTGGGCTGCGGGGAAAGGTCGAGTACCATGTCCGGAGACCAATGGCTGTCATCCGGGCTGCCACTTGCTATGCTAGACCTGGTGGAGCCTGCCCCAGCGGGTGGCATTGAGATAGCCAGGGACGGAGGTGGTAAGCTTGCGCCTGTCCCTCGGCTATTTCAGATTTCCCGCTGACACGGCTTTTCTAGCCGGCTTGGCTCTGATTGGTTGCTGGGAATTTTCCCATGCGATGATTGGCTGCTGTGAAACTCAGAATACTATAAAGAACCTGTGAGCCAATCAAATTGGTGTTCTCCTGTTGTAAGAGTGCGGGCAGGCTTTTCAAAGTTGCTCTTGCGTGAATAGCAGAGAAACCGGCTTCGATTTCAAGCCGAAAAGCCTGCCTGCCAGAGAGTTAAGTCCTGACTTTTGCACCCAAGTTTTCAAAATCGAACGTAGCGGACGCATCTGGGATTTTATGCCGATTTGAGTTCCAGAGGATTTGGAGTAACTCTGGTCATGCGGGACCAAGTTCTCAGAAGAGAACGTACCGGTGGCGTGTGGAACTTCATGCTGATTTGAGTTCCAGGGAATTCCGGGCTAAGTCCCGGTAAGGGTCCCTGCACCTAGGAATGTCTAGTTTTCGACCCCAGCCCCAAAGTAAATGTCTTTATCTGTATTTTGTGTAGCATTGTGTGTAAGCGAATTTGTGCGACTAAACTTTCATTTATTTCATTACCCTGTTTTGCTGAATGAATGATCCTGGTAAAAATGTGTAAAGCACCTGGTCTCCTGTGACATCCATCTATCCACGAAGATAAAGCATTTGATAGCGTGCAATGGGATTTAATGTTTAAAATGTTGGAACGTATAGGAACAGGGGATATGTTCAGACAATATATAAAAGCGGTCTATAGCAACCCATTGGCAAGGGTCAAGGTGAACAGGCAAGTCTCAGATCTGTTTAAACTACTTAATGGTACGAGGCAGGGTTGCTCACTGTCCCGTTAATCTTTGCTCTAGTAATGGAGCCACTAGCAGAATCAATAAGGATTCACCCAGACATTGCGGGGGTAAAAATAGGTGATAAAGAACATAAAATTGCTTTATATGCGGATGATAATCTTTTAATAATAACAAACCCATTAATATTGCTGACAAATATAAAGAACGTTCTGGATAAATATAGTTTAGTATCTAATTTTAAAATTAACTCAACAAAAACAGAGGTTTTAAATATAAATTTCCCAGCAGGGTTGGCAAAACAAATTTAAAAAAAATTCCCTTTCGAATTGAAAAGCAAAAGTATAAATTGTTTACGCACAAACATAACACCAAAAGTAGTTTTATTCCCGGTATATATCCCATTGGCAAAAACAATAGAAAATTATCTAAAAGTGTGGATTAACTGTATTAAAATTAATATATTGCTGAGGCTTGTGTATCTGTTCCAAACTATCCCAGTTAAGGTCTCCAAGCATTATATTGCCGCGCTTCAAAGTCAAATTAATACATTTATTTGGGAATTAAAAAATCCAAGGACCAATGTTAAAACACTACAAAGACACAAATCGCATGGAGGACTTGCGTAGTCTACCAAATATTAATAAATACTATAAAATAATAAATCTATATATATAAAACTGAAAGTGTTTGTGCGTCCCTGTAGAAAATTTGATTGGTTCGTCGGTCCTCCCGCCCTCCCACGGCTCTCATTGGCCGGTGTGTCTCGCCCCCCCACGTGTGTCCCGCCACCCCACAGCTCTCATTGGTCGGTGCGCTCTCACCCACTGTTACACTCACACACCACACTCATACCGCTTGAGCCTCTCACCCGTGTGGACTGATCAGACCCCCGAGCTTCCTCATACTGCCTGAGCCTACCCTGCGGATTACACACTGACACAGCCTCAACCGCTCAATCCTGGAGACGCTGACACCCCTGGAGATGCTGACCATGACACCGACCATCACCCCTGGAGACGCTGACACCCTTGGAGACGCTGACCACCACACCGACCAAAGCAAGTCGAACTCTGCTGTTGCGGACGGCGCCGCCACACCCCCTCTCACCCCTCCGGTTTTGGCGCCACTGGACTTCCTGAACGATGCCACCACCCTCCCCCCCTCTCACCCCTCCGGCCCCTTTCAAACTAAGCAGAGCACACGGCACAACCACCCCCCTCCCTCACACACCTCCAACGCCTGTGTCTTACCGCCGCTGCAGCTTCTGGACGACATCGCCACCCCCCGGCACAACCACCCCCCTCCCTCACACACCTCCGTAGGCGCTGCGCCTTGCCGCCGCTGCAGCTGCTACACGACGCCGGCACCCTGCCCCCCTCTCACTCCTCCGGCCTTACCACCGCTGCACCTACTTCACAACGCTGCCACCGCCCCCCCCCACCTCTCCTCTGCCCTTACCGCCGCGCACCTACTTGACACACGCCGCCACCCCCCCCCCCCCTTCACTCCTCCGCCCTTACCACCGCTGCCTTCCCACGCCGCCACCCCCCTCCCTCTTAACCCCCTCCGGCCTTACCGTCGTGCACCTACTTGACCACGCGCCACCCCCCTCTCAATCCTCCGCCCTTACGCCCTGCCCACCTACTTCACCACGCCGCCACCCCTCCTCTCACTCCTCCGCCCTTACCGCCGCTGCACCTACTTCACCACGCCGCCTCACCCCTCCAGCCTTACTGCCGCTGCACCTACTTCACATCGCCGCCACCCCCTCTCCTCTGCCCTTACCACCGCTGCACCTACTTCACTACGCCGCCACCCCCCCTCTCACCCCTCCGGCCTTGCCACCCCTCCGCCCTTGCCACCGCCGTCCTCCGCCCTTACGCCATGCCGCCACCTCCCCCTCTCATGCCTCCGGCCTTGCCACCCCCCCCTGTCACCCCTCCGCCCTTACCCCACGCCGCCACCCCCCCTCTCTCACGCCTCTGACCTTGCCACCCCCTTGTCACTTCTCCGCCCTTACCCCACACTGCCTAAATATGTCTCGTGTCTCTCCTGCTGAAATCCTTCTTTTGGCTTTCTATCAAATCCTGTATCACACACACAATTCACTTCACTTTTAAGGCTATACACTCTTCTGCCCCTCCTTACCTCTCCATCTAATTTACACCATCCCGACTCTTGCGTTCTGCTCAAGGATGTTTTCTCTCTACCCGTTTTGTATATAAAGCCCTCTCCCGCCTACAACCTTTATCACTCAATGCCCCACACCATTGAAATACGCTTCTCCATCAATATACGACTAGCGCCCTCTATAGCCACCTTTTAAGCCCCATCTTACAACTCACTTCCTTAATAATGCATATGAGTAGCTCTGTGGCTGACACTATATACTTCATACATCGACCATGGACCCTTGCAGACACATTCCTAGTGTCTCTGTATGTTCTCCCTACTTACCAATTAGATTGTAAGCTTTTCGGGACAGGGACTAAAGTTTTATGTTTGAAGCGCTTCTTTCCATTGTCATTTGTATTAATTGTTATTTATATTATTATGTCACGTGTATTACTGCTGTGTGTAGCGCTATATACATACATCCTTTTATATTAACATCTGTATGTGTTTCATGGCAAAAACATAATTGTCTGTCTATTTCCACTCTTTTTTTTTTTTTTTTTTAAGCTCTATAAGAGTGCTCATACGTTGTTGAAGTTGAGTATTTAATTATCTGCTTTTACTTTAAAGGTGCCATTTGCAAATGATGCCTCAAGTGCACTCAGAAGTAAATAGGTTAAGCAGCCCCCAGATGGTTTACTTACAATCCTTTTATGTTGTCATTTAAGGGAGACTTTGGTCAGTCTTGTGCTAAGATGCTTGTGAACCGGGCACTGACACAATGGCGGCAGCGCATGCTGCGGGCAGACAACACCAGTGCCATTGTGATCTGTATCTCGCCTGTACAAGAGAAGCCGAGGCACTGCTCTACTGAGGAGCTGTACCTAAATCTGGCTGAGAGTCCCCATTACAAGAGTCAGGAGATGTACCGGACATCCACATCACCATGCTCCACTCCACCTCTCAAGGTAAAGAGAATAATGGTATTTAGAACCACCTCAACCCCTTTACAGGCCCCATCCAGCACACAAAAAATTAAGTGATACATGTAGAATCTCTATTATGCAGTAGTTCCATGAAGGAAGGGAAGAGAATTGTTATTAGATTATGTCTAGCCTGTTTCCTGCAATGTGATTTGGTTCCTGACCATGTCAGATAGATGGGGTCAAACTTTGCAATTTGATTGTTCTGTCGAGAATCAATCTATAGCAGCCCATATAAACCACCTACCAATCATTGGGCTGAAAAATGGGGGGAAAAGTTAAACGTAAAGTATGCTACGGGGGGCTACGTGTTAAAACTGCAGTAAGTATATCATGCTTAGAAAATTAATTTCACTTCACTGGGATACCTGGTCTCCTTATACAGTAATTGCTGTTGCATAATGAAAAATGTCCCATTGTCTTATGTCGTGAAGCAAATACTCAGTGTTTATAATTTTTTGTGTCCGTACACATGCACACACACATGGTCCTCGGCTGTTAATTAGATGTTTGTAATTCGAGACTTGAGCGTTGTACGTAGTGTTGCTACAGTCCTGAATCTCCTTCTAGTCACCAACTCTATTTTACATCTATGTAATGCACATTCAATTAACATACTGTTTACAATATATGAGAATTCATATAAAACAAGGCCGCTTTCAATGGCAAGATGATAGATTGGTAAGATATCAAAGCTACCATAGTAACCTCTTGATTGAACTGTGCACTTGTTCATTACAGTTGTTTATTCTCCATCTCAATGTGTGTGCACTCTACTACAGTGCTTTTTATTTTTTTTGTTTTGTTTATTTTTTTACATCATTTTGCATGAGTTACTTACACAAATATTTATTTACACACATCATCATCATCTGCAAGCCTTGTCGATCCATTGCTGGATGAAGGCCTCCCCAATGATCTTCAAGGTATTACTGTTGCACGCCTCTTTTCCATGTTACTCTGATTTCATCCTCCCATATTACTTTTGGTCTTTTGATATCCCTTGGAGTCCAGTTGAGTACATCTTTGTACAACAAAGGGCTTTTCTTGCGATATGTCCAGCCCACTGCTATTTTAGTTTCTTCACCCTTGTGATGATGTCAGACTTCTGTTTGCTTTCAATACCCAGCATACATCACTAAATACTAATTTGAATTATCTGAAATTTGACCACAGGCAGAATACACTGGTTTAGACACAGTGGAAAGTTACCTAGAAAATGTCTTATTTCTTCCAAATGCGTTCCATCCCATCTTCATTCTTCTATTCATTTCATTCAGAATGTTCCCATCTATGGTTACATGAGGGCCAACGTAGACATTTGTTTTCGACAACTTCTAGTTCTATTCCATTTATTTATATATTTGTAGAGTGGACACATTTGTTGACTGTGTGCGTGTGTCTGTGTGTCAGTGTCGGTCTGTCTCAACATACATTACCCAAACCAAGGTTTGAAGATACAGGACACACATCTTTCAGTGCAGAAATATATTATAGTCCAAGAAAACAATTTTAGGTCCTATAATCTTCAGGGTGGTGTACATTGGATGCAAATACTCTTTATATCAAACCACCAGAAGAGAGTGAAAGCAAAGAGCGTGAAAAGCCTGCTGGGCCCTATGTGCCCTGTTGCCAAGCAACCGAAAATAACAAACATACAGAAGTGGTTGTCGCAATCCCTCCAGAGGGGAGGGAAGCTGCTCGAGCAGGAGAATTAATCAAAGACCAGAATATCACAAAAAATACAAGCACGGTTACAACATAGCAACAACAACAAAAAAACACAATACTGTATAGCAATACTATAAAAATGAGTCCTGACATATTGTATATGTCATATAATAGTGTGGTGTCGTTTTCAGCAGCAGCGCTGCTCCAATGGATTTCATACATCGGCCATCACAGGGGGCGGGGCCAACCTCTCAGCAGTCCCAGAGCATTATTCCCGTGGTGTAAGTACGGCTGATATTAAAAATCCAGTCACTGCCCCAAAAGTGTCCTGCCAAGCCTGAGGCAGGTGCTGTGTAGATCGCCTCCAATTTCAATCATGATCAGTGACCATCGCAGTCTGAGCCACTATCACTACTTTTAACATTTTACATTTTTTTTTTTTAAATAAAGAATCGTGGCTCCTAGAACCATAAGCAGTAGGAAATATAGTCCAAACATGTGACCTAAGCTGCCCAGACCGCATCCAATTGTAAGCACCCATCTGTGGCTCTATTGCTCTGGGCCAAATGTTGCCGGTATCACTGCTTTTGGTTTACATAGCTAATTGAGCCAATAAGTAATCAATAATATAGCCAACATTGTATTACTTGGGTAATCAAGGTGATTGATATGGTGACATATGGACAGTCGTGGCTTCTTGGGGCAAATGGAGGCCAGCTATTCCATCGGTGTTACTGTTACATTCCTTGTGCAGTCATCGGAGAAGTCTTGGACCAGTTTATTTACAGTGGGTGTTCACTGTTGTCCTCTAGTTATGGACCCTCATATTCAGGCTGATTTATAGATAACTGGAGTCCAGGTTCTCTGAAAGAAAGAGTATGTTTATTGATACTTAAAATACAAACACGTACAGGGAGAATCAATTTGTCATACAAGACTTCAGGCTACTCTGAAGAAAGGCATTTTCTTTTCAGTCTTTATACAATTTTCTATATATCACATGGTACGTTACGAAGCAGATTACCAAAACTGACTTGTCATTACTTAGCAATTCTATATTAAAAGGCTGACTTGTCTTTTCTCAACAATTTTATATCTGTTTTTATCTTGTAATAATAGGCCACAACAGAATAGTCTATCACATGCTCTAGAACAGGCCTGCACAACATGCGGCCCGCCTGGACTCCCTGCAAAAATTATTTTGTTATCCAGTGTGTGCTGTATATCACTGTTCTGTTGTGGACTCCCTGTGCGGCCCGCGATGCCCTCCTCTTCTCCCCCCCCCCCCAGCCCGCTCTGCATACACAGGAAGGAAGGAGCGCCAGCATTTTGACACGCTCCCCACCCCCTCCTGAGCCCACTCTGCCGAGCGATAGCATTGTGATGGCGCCCCCCAACCCCCTCTGCCTATTAGGGAAGGATTGACAGCAGTTTGATGCGATCTTCTGCAGGCAGAGAGGAGAGCAGAGGCCGGTCTGACTGCAGAGGGTGGGGGCGGGGTTAGTGACAGCGGAGCTTGTTAGTGAGAGCAGGAAGTGAGGTGCCTGCTGCCAGGGGCCAAGGTGGCTTCCCCCCACCAGCCATGCTCCACAGTGAAAGGTAGGACACCCCCCCCCTGCAGCTGCTCCTCAGAGCTAGTGGCAGTGCCAGTGTGGCAGTGCCTGTGCAGGTCAGTGTCTGTGCAGGTCAGTGTCTGTGCCTGTGCAGGTCAGTGCCTGTGCAGGTCAGTGTCTGTGCCTGTGCAGGTCTGTGCCTGTGCAGGTCAGTGTCTGTGTCTGTGTCTCTGCAGGTCAGTGTCTGTGTCTCTGCAGGTCAGTGTCTGTGTCTCTGCAGGGTGCCAGCATTCACAGACCCTGACTGCACGAGCACACGACACCTGACCTGCCACGGCACAGACAGCTGACTTCACGGCACAGACACTGACCTGCACAGGCACAGACACTGACCTGCACAGACACACTCCGCCTACACACGACCGCACCTGACCGGACAGAACCTGTACCTGCACAGCTACACAACACTGACCCCAGCCACACCCTGCACAGCACTGACCTGCACCCAGGCACAGTACACTGACCTTCCAGAACCACAGACACTGCGCCTGCAGAGACACCAGACACTGATCTGCAGAGACACAGACACTGCCCTGCAAACACAGACACTGCCCTGCAGAGACACAGACACTGACCTGCAGAGAGACAACAGACACAGACACTACCTGACACTTCACAGGCAAGACACTTGACCTGCACAGGCACAACACTGACCTGCAGAAGGCACAGACACTGCCTGCAAACGGCACAAATCCCTGACCTGCACAGCACCGACACTGACCTGCACAGGCACAACACTGACCTGCAACAGGACACTGACCGCCTGCACAGACACGACCTGCACAGACACTGCTTCCCTCACGACACTGACCTGCCACACAGGCACAGACAACTGACCTCAGAGACACAGAACCTTGGCCTGCCGAGACACAGACACTGACCTGCAGAGACACAAAGACAGAGACACACACTGACCCTGCAAGACACAGACACTGACCTGCAGATACACCGCAACAGACTGACCTCGTCTCATAGACACAAGACCCAGAAACACTCGTGACCTGGCACATGCACAATGATCGTATACACAAACCTTCACGGCCAGACACTGTGCTCCTGCACAGGGCGACTTACCCTTCCACCTGCACATGACACACGACTGACCCTGCACATGACAACTGACCCTTGCACAAGATTCACTGTGCCACGACCACGACCTGTGCACTGCCCTAGCTGCGTCTGCCTGGTGAGTTCAGCTGCAAGGTGGGGGGGGGGTGAGGGGGGTGGGTCCTACCTCACCTTACCACTTGAAAATGGTTGGTGGGGGAAGCCACCTTGGCCCCCCTGGCAGCATGAGCACCCCTCTACTTCCTGCCTC
>WSYH01008317.1:0-29649 GCA_036426205.1 Ascaphus truei
GTACAGTCTTTAACCAACGTGTTTCTGTCTACGTCAAACAGTAGTCATTTTTCGATCATGTTCCATGGGTCCATTCCCATGTCCATCTCTTATTTGATGCTTCTTAGATTCATTGATTATGATTACTGTGACGTTTTCACCATTCTGCAAATTCTACCAATTCATAAGTAGGAAGACTCGAAGGTTAGAGTTTCTTACGATCCAGATACGGTTGGCTTTTTCGTGGCGGTTTCCATAACAGCTCCATTGAGTCAATTGGTTCCTGTCAAACGTCACGATCACGATCTTCGGCGTATATATGGGCTAGCACCGACACACTGGAGGTTTACTTCGTAGGTCAACTAACCCAGTATTTACCTTCCATACCTGGAATGGCGCGCCTCCTCACCTCTGACAAGCCCGTTGCGTTTTTGCCTTCCCAGGCCCTGGTTCATGGCCTGGCTGACGGGCGGCTATCTGTTGTAAATGATAATGATTATGATTTAAATAGGCGTGCAATGCTTCGCGTCTAACTGCATGGCGTAAGATTCTGAAATTGTAGATGCAGTATATATCATATATATATTGTGCAGTTTGCAGCCAGCTGGAATAAAATGCTTCCATCCCTGTCTGGAAAAATAACCCAATGCACTCGGGGAACATCACACACCTCATCACAACCGGGTATAAACCCGATTCGTGGCGTACGTAGCCGAGCTCGAATAAAGTTGTGTGCCTTGTATCGAAAAATGTGCCTGCGGCTGGTGCTGTCTGTTGTATGGTACTGGGCACTGGTGTCGCTTAACCTCTTGCTGTCCGTTCTGCCACGGTAGGACTCCACATCTCCGGCCCTCCCTCATGAACATGACTCCTTCCCTCAAGTGTGCTCTTCGACACCCGAAAACACCACACGGGACTTTCTTGTGCATAAGGGCGCACGAGTAGGCTGATAAACTGTATTTGTAAAACGCCCGATGGGTTAGACAAACACTTAACGCCAGTATATCGCAATACACACAATGCACAATAACATAATTAATAAGCGTAAAACTCCCAATTGCGTAATGTAGTGGTTGCCGGAGAGATCCGGATTAATCAGGCTAGTGTTTCAGTAGATGTGTAGCAGTGCCGTGACCTGGATCCGGCTCGCGATGTGTGGAATGTCACGGACACGGCTTAGTGTTTTCCACTGCGTAACTCCAGCTGCTCTCTGTGGCACTTTCTGCCCCAGATCTCTCCTTGGGCTTTACTTCGTTCCATTGCTTCTGTCAACTCTTGGGGATGTACCCCATTCACTCCCACCACACACCATACATGTATCATATTTTCGCATAACGATATGTCCATAATCTTGGATTTCCATTTGTGTTCTGAATGAAGAATTATGGATTAGATCAAGCTTTTCTCTATAAATAAGTCTATTTTAAATATATGTTACTTAGATCTATTCCTCTACATTATCTCTATGTGGAAATTTCGCATTGCCTAAAGCTATGTGCTCGATGAGAGATCACTATTTCATTGATATGAGCGGTATTTTTTATAAACCCTTTGCCGAGGAACACCATAGCAGATTCCTAAACTGCATAGCATGGCTGACTGCAGTACTGGCAATGAAGCGCTGATTCACCTTGTGCTAGAAGCTGATTTTCTTTCTGCTGGTTCCACTACTAGAAAACAGTAATATCAGACCTATCTTATTAGCAAAATGACATACAGAAGGTATACAGCCATTCGCTGGAAATTTAATGTTATTACTCACTTTTTCTTGAACCGTGGTCTTTTGATGGTCCACACCGGGGCCGGCGTCCCTTGTTTAACGTCAATTTAACCGCCCGTCTGTGTCGCAGCCTGTCTTTGTGGTCAGTTTATCAAAGTCTCTTCCTCCAGTGGTTTTGCAATGGGATGAATTAGGAGGGAATTACATGAGTGCACAGTTATAATGGGGTACCAACTGTCTCTCTCGTGCCTTACTTTGTTTATACTTGTATTTGGTGTCAGGGGTACGGTAGTACTTTCTTTGGGCTAACAATTTTGTCACGTTTAAAAAAAAAACACTTTCTGTACATTTGATGCTAACACAAATAGGTAGCAATCCATTAAAAAGATATACCGATAGTTTTCCCCTTCTTGTATTCTTGATAGATCTCCCGCCATATCCATACTCTGGAGATGACTCCTTCGATCACCAATTATGGCACATTTGAAGAATCAAAAGTTTCATGGGCCATGCCAGAAATGAAGGTTTTTAAACACATTTTTGTAATTTTTTCATGTGTAAGGATGTAAGCAGTGGGTTCTCCGAAGGAGCTGTGTTCATTTCAGTCTACAGGGACCCCGGGGGGGTCCTTCTAGAGGTACTTAGGCGCTGCCAGTCGGCGGCGCCTGGATCTCGTGGAGTGGTAAATGCCCAGTTCTGCGCGGGACCTTTGGAAAGGCCACACCAAAGGACGTCAAAGCTCCTACATCCCTCGTGATGCCAGGACATTTAAAGGCTACATTTTTGTTAGGCCGCAAACAGGCCCCTAGTTCTCTGGCTTGTCTGCATCTACTGCGTGCACCCTCTGACAGAGGACTGTAAAGTATCCTGGAAGCAGGGGATCCCTGGGCTGAAATTAACACATTGTTCCGTTCCGGAGACCCGCCTGCTTCAATCCTGTAATAAAAAAGTTAAAAAACAAAATAAACCCATCGCGCTGGTATTATTCCGACTGTATTAATAGCTTCCCCACCATGTGCTTCATATGTTTCCAGCCCCTGAAGGGGTCACAAAGCTTTGCAGTCACAACGCACATACTGGTCCGCTTTCGTCGGTATTAAACAGTGGATTAAACAGAGGCAACAATTTAGATGTTCTGCTCATGTTTCTGTATTCTGGCCGTTTGGTCGGTTACATTCCAGCTCAAACACGCAGATAATTAAAACATCCACCTCTATAGAAAAAAAAGAAAAGTTCATTTGAATGAACACAACCTTCTCAGGAAGCAGGGGTTTCCCCAGATCCGAATAAAGCAGTTTCATCGCTGAGACCCATGTTTTACCCTAGCGGGTGGGCTTGGTTTCTAGGGGTGGGGAAAGATAGTGCAACTCTGCCAGCCAATCTCGAGAGAGGCTCTGATACTTTATATTCGCCTTGTCAGAATGACCGGTGTCATTGCGCTGTGATTCAAGATATGAATTAAAGGTCTTTATCTTGCATGAAATGCACCAGAATGCATTACGTACAAACTAATATCCACCAGGTCTGGAGAGACATTTATAAACTAGCAACTCCCCATCCCTGGTCTCGGACCTGTATTTAAGCTGCAGTTTCAGGGGGTTCTTTTTTTTTTTACATTTATTTTTTTACTTAATATTTTTTATGGTAGTAGCATCTCTAATTAGCTAAAGAACTGTATATGCTGGCAGGTCAATTCGTTTTCCTGTATTGATTGGTCGAATTTGGTGACATATTAAAAGCTGGATTTGTTATAATCTGCTTGACTGGCAGTGGAAGCTCATAAATATTCATGAGCATGTCTGCACGGAAAGTGCTAGAGGAAGGGCAGGGCTGACAAAGTGGTGTGCCAGGGCTTGTCAGACATGAAGGGGCAGTGCCTTAGCAAATGGCTGTTAAAATAGAATACAAAAAAATTGGTCTTTCAAATGTTGTTTTTTTAAAAACAGAAAATGCTAAAGTATTTTTTTTACTACAGAACTGATTTAAAAAAAAAAACACACTGCAGGATATTGACTGAACTGCAGCTTTAAAGCCTGGAAATGCAGCACTTCTGGTATTCAACTCAGTTTCTTTTTTTGCCCACTCTCCTTGATGTGGTTGTCGCTCATAGTAGTATTGCCTGCTATACTGTGTATAACCTCTGGTCTGCTCTGAACTTTGCCTTGTTTAACCCCTCAAGTACATTGCCCTACCTAGTGGTGATTCCTTGTGTTTGTACTGCTTTGCCTAACCCTCATGTTTTCCTTGCTTGATAAACCTGTGCAATACCTAAATTGCGTTTGACTGCCTCGACAATACTTCCCCCCTGATTTTCCATCCTGTCACCCAGTGTTCTACAGGCTCAATACTTATAAGAATGAGCTCCTTAATAGGACTGATGACCACAGGTGTGTGCGAAACACCCTTGTGCCTTAAGTCATGGAGGTCAGCAGGTGCCTCAATTGGACTTCCCTGTGTCCCCAGCCTCCTCCCTGGTCCCTTCCCACCCTTGCTAATTTTAAGCGAGTATCACGAGATCACACAGGGGAGGGACTACAAAGGCTGCCAGACAGCGTGCTAAATGACATGTAGGAAGGTGAGAGGTGAGAGATGGGGGAGCAGAGTGAGAGTGAGGGGTGAGACAGAGTAGAGGTGAGGTGGGGGAGACAGAGTGGAGGTGAGGTGGGAGACAAGGTAAGAGTTAGGTGGGGGAGACAGAGTGAGAGTGAGGGGGGAGACAGAGTAAGAGGTAGAGGTGGGGGAGACCAGTGGAGTGAGGGGGAGACAGATTAAGTAAGTGAGAGGTGGGGGAGACAGAATGAGAGTGATTGGGGGAGACAGGAGTAAGAGTGTAGGTGGGGGGGAACAGCAGGTGATAGTGGAGGACCAGAGTGAGAGTGGAGGGACATGTGAGAGTGGAGGGACAGGACGTGAGGGGAGACAGGGTGAGATGTGAGGACAGAGTGAGAGGGAGACAGAGGTGAGAGTGGAGTGGACAGAGTGAGATGGGTGACATAGTTGAGAGTGGAGGACATGTGTAGAGTGAAGGGACAGAGTAAGAGGGGGATCAGAGTGAGAGTGGAGGAACAGAGTGAGAGGGGGATGGCTAGAGAGTGATGGAGAGGGTGGTTGAAAACATGTGAGAGCAAGGATGAAGTGAGAGAGAAGCACATTGGAGAAAGATCAGCACATAGGATGAGGAAAAAGATCAGCACAGAGAGAGGGGAGAGTGATCAGACCATAGAGTGGGAAGAGATCAGCACAGAGAGTGGGAAAGAGGACAGCAAGCGACTAGGGTAGAGCGGATCATCATGCAGAGAGGGGGGGAGAAAATGATTAGCAACAGAGAGGGGAGGGAAGAGATCAGATCAGCACAGAGAGAGGGGAGAGGGATCAGCACAGAGAGAGGGGGGAGGGATCAGCCCAGAGAGGGAGGGAAGAGATGAGCACAGAGAGACGAGGAGAGAGAAGCACAGAGAGAGGAGGGAGAGATGATCACACAGAGAGAGTGAGAGAGAGGTGCTATCTGGAGCGGTGATATGGGGCAATAGGAGAAGTTATATACAGAGCAGTTATATGGGGCAATAGGAGGAGTTTTAGGATGGCTATAAGTCAATATATTATGTGCAGCCCTTTTAGGGACTGAAGAGCCACACCTGTGGCCCTTGGTGTATATCATGTTGCCCAAAGCGGCCTTAAAGAGGCAATCCAAGCAACACTTTTCAAAAAATAATAATATGGGTGTTAAACGTAGAGAGAGGGGGCTAACCGGGCGCTGAGGGGGGTGGGCAGACTAGGGGTGTGGGGCAGGGAGTGAGAAAGGTTTTAGGCAGGAGAGGGTTTTAGATACAAAAGGGGTAGAGAGAAGCATCCTTGGGATGGAGTATAGCAAGAAATTAGGGCTGTGATGTAACGAGGGGCAGAGGGGGGTATAGCCTTAAAAGAGAGAAGGAGAATTTTGTGTCTAATACGGGATTTGATCGGAAGCCAGGAGCGGGATTTCAGGAGGGGAGACGCGGAGACAGATTTAGGAAAGAGTAGAGTGATTCTAGCAGCCGCGTTTAGGATAGATTGTAGGGGAGACAGGTGAGAGGCAGGAAGGCCGGACAGCAGGAGGTTACAATAGTAGAGACGGGAGAGAATGGGGGCCTGCGTTACAGTTTTAGCAGTAGAGCGACAGAGGAAAGGACGTATCTTTGCAATGTTACAGAGGAAAAAACTAAAGGTTTTATTAACATTGTGAGAGGAGAATGTGAGGGAGGAGTCAAGTGTGACCCCCAAGCTGCGTGCTTGTGATACTGGGTGTATGATAAAGCGGTCAACAGTAATGTAGAAGGAGCAGTAGGGCCAGGTTTGGGAGGAAGTATGAGGAGCTTCGTCTTTGTCATGTTAAGTTTGAGTCGGCGGAAGGGCATCCAGGATGATATAGCAGAGAGACTTTCAGAGACTTTGTTCTGTACAGCAGGTGTTCGTATATTACTAAAGGTAACATTATCTATCGTTACAGTTTGCAGCTCAAACTGCTGGGAATATTGGCAACAAATTATCACAAAAAGGAAAAAAAGTGTTGCAAAGATCTTGCACTGCTGGGGAGGTGTGTTAAAACCTGCTATAGAAATTAAAGGATGCTCAGGATATTAAAACTCATTACAAAAAATCGCATTAAGAGTTCAATTAAAAATAATTAATTAATGTTTTTTTGTTTGTTTTTGTTTTAAACACACATGTAGGACATTGCACGGGCTGCTCCTTTAATATTTTAGATTTCTGTGAATTTAACCAGCAGTTTACATTTTTATGGCTGCAATTCATTTCTTATTAGCTTGTTTCATGATATGAGTAAATACAGTATACCCCCTTACAGCTATTCATTTTTCACCTGAAGCTCTGTGATAATGAATATTTCGCTTCGGAACAAGCTTACTAAAGCGACGTTCCACTTTCTATTCATTGCTACGCAGGATCATCTGTGCATTATCCGGACTCCAGGAGGTGTATTGTAATGTATTGTAATGTATTGCATTGCATGTGTAAACAAAAATTAATGGTTTTATGCAAAGAAGACAAAAGACTGGAAGGAGATGTTAAAATGTCTCCATATGTTTGCATAAATGAGCGTCCCTCCAAGGAGTCTCTTACCTTCTCATTACTTTAAATGTCATAAATGTTTCCAAAATGCATATGGCACTTCAAGTGCAAAACGGTAAACATATCAATCTGTTACAATACAACCTAATCACTCTGTTATTCATTTCACTTTAGTAGGTCAAAGGTTGGCCAGGCAATGGGAGCCGCACAGTACGATGATAATTACAGGGCTATGAAGCAAACCTGTACGATATTCATAGATAACTTTGCACTCAGCAGTAGTTCTGCTGAAATGCCCATTTCCTCTAATTATTTAAAAAAAAACGGAAGATTATCGGTTGGTTGTTGGCTTTTATTCCCCATTTGCTAACTTTATAATATCCTCGTGTGTCTATTTGTAATCATGTTGCTACATTTCCCCTGCGTCCTTTGCTGCGAGTGGCTTCCATTCCCTTCACAACCCTTTCACCTGGTAACTAAGCAGGAACTAATCCTCTTAGCAATGACACAAATGCCCTGTTCTGGCTAAAGTAATGCAATGTAGCAAATTCTTTGGGTAAACTTCATTCACATCAGACACATCAATATTGGTCAGTTAGTAGAGATCAGACATAATCTAAATCACCTATCTGAAAACTCTGTTTACGGTTCCATATTCTGTGGTCCCTCTGTTTAAAGCAGCCGTCCAAGCTGCCATTTACAAAAAAAGTTTTCCCTTTAATATGGGCATCAATGCAATCCACACAGTGATAACTAATTAGCTAAGTTGCTGATAGATCCGTTCTCCTGTAATCGATTGGTGAAGATTCAGCTCAGGGGTTCACTAAATGGCTGTCAGTGCAGCAGAAGAGGACCAAAGACGCAAAGTTCTGTGGGGAAGATCATGTGACCAGGCAGTCACTATATACAATTGGTGCACTGCTAGAGAGAGGGCAGGGTTCAAAAAGGGGTGTGTTAGACCCTGTCAGAAGAGGAAGGGGATGTGACTTTGTAAATTGTTGCTATAGAAACAAAAAAAGCTTGTTACATTATACAGGAAATACATTAAAAATGTAATTCAGAGCTGTTTAAAAAAACCGCTACAAGTATTTTTTCATCGTACAGAACTGATTTATTTAAAAAAAAAATTTTTTAAAAAGCACGTAGGATATTGCTTGATCTGCAGCTCTAACCTTGTTGACAACCATAAAAAGATTATTGTGGTTTGGTTTCCAAAGATACAAAAAATTGAATGCTACAGACGTGTGACAGAAGGCAGGGTTTTTTTTACAGATAAATATTTAGGATTTAAAATCATTTAAGAGATATATTACCATAAGGACCAACATTGTGATGATTCAAACTGATGGAATATTGTAAACAGTAGGCTGTAAAAGGAGATTCTAAGACAAAGGTCATCCGAGAAACATTAAATAAACCTGTTTTTGGGACCTTCTGGCTGTTCCTGTTTAATTTCAGTGCTGTCCTCTGGCTGTGGAATTACCCACTCCAAATACGAATGGCACAATGCTGCCAAACCCATGTGAAATGTGATTTCACCTAAGGCCGCGCTTTTAGTGTCGGCGACCCGACGTTGCCTGAAAACAAATGCATTGTCACCGCCGCGTGCGCTTATAGTAAGCGCGACGGCGACGCGATTTTTTGAAGCCGGAAATATTTGATTTTTCAGGGGCTGTCGCCTCATGTGACAGCCCTTGAACCAATCAATGGACTTGTTGCCCGCGACGCCGCCTCAAAGTGAAATACAACTTTCGCTAGCGGCGACGGCGATGGGTGACGTCACGCGTCGCGGTCGCTGTCGCTTGCACTATACGCGCGGCCTAACTCATACTCTCCAACTAAAACTTTTTGCCGAAAGATTTCGAATCTGTATAATATATAATATATTCACACTATTCATCTGATTGAACCTGTTTTATAATATAACGTTTTTTAGAGACATACTGCGAGTATCAAGCTCCTGCTTAGCTAAAATGGTGATATACGAGGAGTTTAGGGTATGTCCTTGTAGGTTGTGGCGCTTGGGAGAATCTAATGAGTTAGGGCAGGAGGGGGGGTGTCCCCCAATACAGAAGCTTGTGCGCTCAATTCCGGTCTCTGACACTTTTACTCCAGCGAAGCATTTTCTTCTTCGTGTGCATTCCTCCACCATATATTACAAAGCAACTTCCCATAATAAAACTCCTAATAAAAGTGTCAGATTAACAGGCCCTGTCATTTATTCTCACATTTTGTATATTGAATGATATAAACTCTTGAAATATCCTGTCCAACATGCATATCACAATAAAACACTGTGATACTATTACCTTTCATGTTTTTAAATGACTACAGTTCTTTAACAAGAAGA
The DNA here is from genome assembly GCA_036426205.1 of Ascaphus truei. Classification (NCBI taxonomy): domain Eukaryota; kingdom Metazoa; phylum Chordata; class Amphibia; order Anura; family Ascaphidae; genus Ascaphus; species Ascaphus truei. The sequence goes on from WSYH01008317.1 coordinate 9,117, forward strand.
AAGTGAGGCAGTTGTATTAAGTGCTGCTTAGTATATTTCAGAGTATCAGTTAGGTGTAAACATTGATGTCTCTCGGTTTAGTAAATGCAATAAGAAATATTTTAGCCATTACTGCTCAATAACAGCCACTCACTCTGCTCCCCTGTATCATCATTTACCAAATATACCTTATTGTGTTTCTCTAGGCAGCAGCAATGAAGGAAGACAAAGCGCAGCAGCTTACCGCTTCATACACTGTGTGTTTTGCCTTTTACAGAACACACATTTGCTTCACAGACATTTGTGGCTGGTGTAAAAGTCTGAAATGATAAACTTCACCGGCAGCAATGAAAGAGAACAATTTTGACCCAAAAGTATGTGACACATCTTTGCAATGGTTGATCAAATTCTTAGGTTTTGAACATACGATTGTAAGAAGTGCTGCCCTCTTATTGGTCTGGCTGCAAATCCGTGTGTCGTAATCAGACAAATGTTTTGACTTCTTAAAATATTCAAATGAACTTGTGCCAGGCGAATGGGGACCGGTACACATTTCTCTGTTGGTAAAAGGCAGCACTAAGCATTGCATATGCGGCCTATACCCTAGGCCTCGGCCAGGTAGGGAACGGGCGGGCTGGCGCTCGTACGTTGCACCCTGCTCGGCCGGGCTATTTGTGGCCGGCTGGGTGCGCGCGTGTCTGGGGGCGTGCCCACGATGTCACGGAACTGGTCCGCCCTCATTGGGTGAACCGCCCACGTGACGCGCTTGCGAGCAGCAAATTCAAGTTGGCCACAAACATTGTCGCAATGTGTCTCATCGTGGCGAGCGTGAGCGCGCGCACCCGCTCAGCGCCGCCCTGGACGAGACTTAACAAGCAGCAGGCAGGCTTGGGGAGGGGGGGAGAAAGGGGAAGAAGAGAAGGGGGAGAGAGAGGAAAGAGGGGGACAGAGGGGGGAGAGAGGGGGGAGAGAGGGGGACAGAAGTAAGCAGCACTATAGTGACACCGGATGTCTGGGATCGCCACTAGAGATGGGGGAATTTTTTGGGGAGGGAGATTTGCATCTGTCTTGGATTGGCCGGTTCCTTTGCAAATTTCCATGGATCACTGTCAAGAAGGAATATTTGCCATTTTGGATTTTTAACTTTATTTTAGAGAGCAATTTGAAATCCGTGGTCAGATTGCTAAATATCTGGACCGGCATTAATCCACCCAGAAGGGAGGCATGTAGGGGGGCAGGGGGGGGGGGAAGGGTCTCTCTCTCCCAGCAGATTAATCTGTGTGTGCTCTAGGTACGGGAAAGGGAAATAGGGGGGAAGCTTTTCCGCATCAGCCTGCGAATAGAAACGTGAACTGCGGTGCAATAGGGAGAATAGATATATGAAAAGAAAAATCCCTGTTGAATGCACTCGCTTGTTAGTATAATGAATATTTTAGTATAAATAAAACCTTTTAATGGTAACAATTAAAAATAATAGTGAAACGAGGATTGGTAGTGATAAGCCCATGACTAAATCCTTTAAACCACACACTAATAATCAACGTCTGTAAGAAACGCTAACATAGCAGTCTTATGTTAGCAGTCCTAAGAGGTATGTAGTACCTCTTAGGCCAGGGCCATAGAGGGGGGGAGCAGTGCTGAGGCGAGCGGACGCTGAGGCTCGCCTGCAGAAGCTGGGCGATTTCATGCCCATACAGGCGAGCCAGCGTCCGCGATCGGAGCCGGGGGGAGACTGTAGGGAGGCGGGGCAGTGACGTCGCTGGGCCAATCGCCCGCGACGCACTGACGTCGACGTCACGGCGCCGACGTCACGGCGCCTTGACGTTGACGCAGCCCCACTCTCATTGGAGGGTTTCAGCCGACAGCGCGCTGAAAAACAGCTTGGCGCTCGGCTGAAACCTCCAACTCCTCCGCACGCCTGCGGACGCTCGCGTGAGCCCCCTCTCAAGGCATCCTCATTGAGGATGCAGGGGCTCAGCGCGTAGCGTCCGCACGCCTCAGCACGGCCTGTCCATCTATGGACACGGCCTTAGATACATAGATACCTCCAAAGGAGTCTCACTATTGTAGGCTCCACTAGTATGAGGTATTTAGACCCTATAATATATATCTAAATTTGTCTCTAACTCAACATTAATATATATGAGTAAAACCCTGGGATGGTTAGTGCAGCCCAGGGCACTGAGTCACCAATTGGTGAATGAATAAAAAGAGGATACATATAACTTACTGTTAAAAAAAGACTACATCAAATATACATTGGAAGCCTTGGTGTTCATAGGTGTGGGGTCAGCGATAACAAACTGCTGAACTATAATTCATACGTGCAGATTATATATTCTCTGCAAAGTATCCGGTAAGTGAAAGGTTAACTGATATACTGGTAGATTTGTATACAGGCATGCAAGCCACTAGTACCAATGTATGGCAGCTATTGATATAGCAGGGGTAAAACCAATTGTTTAGTGGAATAACATGATATTGTTGGCTTGAAATACCTGACATAATAGTTCCAAATTGTCATGTCAAGTATAATTAGAAGTTATGAGTAGCGATGTTTATTGCTCCCTAGTCTAATAACGTCAGTATATCTTTAATAGTCATCTACCAGGGTGACTCAATAGCCCCCGCATTTTGATACCAGTTACCAGTTTGTAACCGATACCAGTTAGATTATTTTACATTTACTGTATAGAGTATCATTAGGTAAGTGAGAGGTTAACTCCTGTGATCAGAAGTGTTATCAGAGATATATAAGCCTATAGTGCCACTGTATGGCTAAGTAACTCAAGGCTAGTATATTGAAAGTGTAGCCCAAAAAATCAAGGAGCATAGATGTTAATTGCTCCAGATTGATCTTATTTCAGAATATCTCTGATTCTGTCACTTGCCAAAGTGACTGGGTGGCAATGAGCTATTTTGTATCAATAGCATTAAAATCTTTTGTGTTAAGTTAGATAGATACACTTTGCTGGTATCTCGGTAGAGGCTGAGGCGTAATTAAGGATTAATTAATCTGTGTGTGGACAGATCAGATTCTATCCAATGGCGGATTTGGATTAATCACACATATTTTTCTTAGTGCCCAATCCGCAGACGAATTTGGACGGGGGGGGGGGGGGCAGCTTTGGTGTTAAAAATCCGTGAAATTCCGGGAAACAGATTTGGGCTGATTCGTCCATCTCTAATCACCACTACATGATTTCTCGAGTAGTTGTGGTTATGGCACATCACTTGATGATGCAAACACACAAGGATTGCACTGGTGCTTGACCACTTCTCTGGAATGGTGACCACGATTACCCCATTTCACTTCTCCCTTCTTTTGTATCCTAGTTTTTAATTTGTCACCTTGCTTTAACGCTTTGGGTGCCCCGAGACGTAGTTACTACGTCATAGGGTCTGTTCTGCAGGGGCCCTAGGAGATAGGACATAGTTCTGTAGCTAGGTCATAAAAAGCCAGCTCGTTTTTTTATGGGGAGATCACATCCTGTGGAGCACACAACGTCATCCACAATGAAACAGAACGGGAGGAGGACTTCTCCTTCCATTCCGTCATCAGCAAGAAGCTGGTCATGTGATCGCTCCACCAGCACTCACATGGAAAAGGGGCTATCCCTCCTAGGACCAAAGAGAACTAATTCCAGTGACATGTTTAAGGGGTCTTATCTGGGTAATTTATACTTTTTTTTTTTTACCCAAATCTGACACCTAAAAGTGTTTTTAATTTATGTTTTAAAGTTAGACGTGGGAGGGGTTTGATTTACTCTGGCTCCTCCCATTTTGTGTGATGTCACTGTGTGTCCAGTAGGGGATTGTATAGCCAGAGTCCCCCCTCCCCACTTCTCTTTATTGGTTCTCTGATAAGGACAGGATGGGATAAGGGTAAAGAAAACACTTGATTGACAAACACTTCCCCATTAATAGACCCCAAAAATAAAAATATCACGTTTGAGCACATTCCTATGTCTCAGACAGGTCGGCAACCCCGCCTATCCCCATCATTGCTTACCTTCAGTGCTTCCACTGCAGCAAGGGATTCTGGGAAATGACATGCAAATTAACACACAGTGTCACCTTTTGCATCAGAGACCCCGCAGAAATTCAACTGGCCGACCCTGTGGGATTGCACCTTTAAATGGCGAGTCACCGACATTTCACATTATTGTTAATCCCAAAGTCTTTTATAACACTATGTTACAGCCCATAAATACAATGGAAGCAGTGTTACATTTATTACTAGACTATGCGATTCAATATGTCACATATAAATAAAGTAAATAATTTTACTTTAAAGTTAAACAGTTTAGGCAGCAGTTTCATGGCAAATGTAATATATCGCTTCGAGAACACAGATACATTATTTAAAAAAAAAAATGCATAAGTCCAATTGGAGCTATAAATACTGCATAGCTCTGGGCAATTTTTTGTCTGATATACATTGTTGTGGAAGAAAATCAATAAACACTACTGTATTAGTGCTGTACACGCATTTCTTAAAAGAAGAAAAACGTCTATGAGATAATAGTTTACAGAAATATTGCTACAGATTCCTTAGACCAGTGTTTTCCAACAAGGGTTCCTAGGAACCTTTGGGTTCCCCGGGCATCCCTAAAGGGTTTTCTGCAATGTTCTGGTCATTTGAAAATTGTGTCAAATACAGAAGAATTAAAAATGCATCTGATCACAGAGTTGTTCTTAGAGATAGTTGGAGGTTCCTCAGAATTTCACTTGGGGTTCCTTAACCAAAAAGAGGTTGGAACCCACTGCCTTAGACCAAGGGTGGCAAACGTTTTGTCCTGTGCCCCCCTGCCTGCTCTCCCTCACTGTTCGCGCCCCCTCCCCCCCTCATCTTGTATCCAGCGTCAAATGACGCTGCGAGGGACGGGACGTCACATGACCCCGCAAAGTCAATTGTGTTGCCATGGCGACATGGTGTCAAATGACGCCGGGGGTCATGTGATGTGACATGACCCCCCTGCATCATTCGACACCGCATTGCCATGGCGACGCATCACACCAGCCGTCTGAATCAAGGAAAGGGAAGGTACAGAGGCCTCACACCATCCCCCGGCATTTCATTTAAATGCCTTGGGAAGAGCGCGGGGCCTCTGCTACCACCGCCCCCCACCCCCCTAAAAATCTCACGCCCCCCAGCTTCCGCACCCCTGCCTTAGACTACAGTCCAACTGAGATGTTTCTAAATAATTCTGATTATTCAGTGAAATATTGAATAAACAAAAAAAAAATATGTATATGTAATGGTTATTCCCCCTACCCCAAACGCAGATAGAGTGCATGTGAGGGGGAACCTATATGTTACCAGGTGTGGTGCGTATACCTGCAGGTTCACAGGAGGCCTGAGCCTCCGTTGATGGGAACCTGGGGTGCTTCTCTGAAACGTTTCTTGTCAGCGCCTCCACCTATGTGAGATTCTAGGAGTGTAGAGTGGCCCTCACATAGGAACATCCATAAAGTAACCAGCCCACACCAAAGGTTATGGCTAAAAGGGTTTACTATATGGCAAATAACACAACACAACATACATCAACAATATGACATTGACAGTGTCCCTCTATAACACTAATAGGCAATACTACCTGGTCACCACGCAGGGCTTTGTACCCCACACGTTATATCAATAGTCCCAAATGTCCCACAATACCACAAGTGAGTGACTGTTGGTAAAGTTGGTGCACTTAATGACTGACTGTACCTGCCTGGGCTCCGGCACCCGGGTACAGCAAAACAACCGAAGAGGACCCTCTTGTGTCCAGCACTGAAGTCTCCACAGCTGGCGTCCTCTGTCAAACAGGATTATCCCACCACACAGATAGTCCCTTATCTGTAGTGAGATAGGTCTGGTCTCACTGATCACTCTTGCCAGGCCACGCAGCACTGCAGCTGTGTCCCTGACTAACTAATCTAACTGGTACACAGGCAATTCCCTAACTGCAGGGGCGTCCCTACAGTTACCACAACTGGAGGTGAGTTGGGCCTAGCTGGGCCTAGGGGACAACCTGGCCTAGTGTGTAGGAGCACTGCTCCCTACACACACTACCTTCCCCTACCTTATCCCAGCACCAACTGACACTCCCTGTCTGCACACAACAATGTATCTTCTTTGCTGCAGGAGAATCTGTAAACCCTATTGGCTTCAATGCAGCATGTAATAGGGGTGAAAGGGCAGTCCCCAGAGGCTGCTGGGAGTTGTAGTCCACTCAGGACCTCTTTTACATCGGTAATGGCTGCCGCCGCTGCTAACTGCGCATGTGCGAACAGGGGGATATCCCTGACTATGGAGCGCCTCTTCCCACTCCCTGTAATGGCCGTCGTGTTGCTTCTGGGGCTATACTGTGCGTGCGCGAGCTTCTGCGCATGCGCAAAGGCACACAAGATGGCGGCGCCAGGAGCCCCCAGTAACGCGATCACCCCTGCAACTGCCCTCACGCTGTCGCAGGTAAGAAAGAACCGAATGTCTGGGGAGCCAGAGTCCTCGCAATCCGCCGTCCCGCTTTCCGTCGAATGCCTTATCCGACGCCCCTAAAAACAATTCGCAAGACGCATTGTCCGATGTCGGAACCGCTTATCCAACGCTCACTGCCATGGATTAACATGGACCCTCAATCCGACAGCCGTTTGTGGGACACATTACATCAGATAAGCGAGGACCAGCTGTATATGCAAAGGCTCTTCTATATGGCGTCTCTGTGTATTTTCTAGGGAATTACTATTACTAGCTATTTTTGTACTGTTTTTGAAAAGCACTTCAATATTACTTGCACTTTAATGCCATTTGTAATGAGAATTCATATACTGAGCAGCCTTTGATTTCTATGGCAGGGTTTAGCACAATTCCCCAGCAGTGCAAGATCTGTGCAACACTTTCCTGTTTGCGATAAGTGTTTACCAATATTCCCAGCAGTTTGAGCTGCAAACTGTAACAATAGATAATGTTACCTTAGTAATATAAGAATACATTGTAGCTGCTGAGTTACACTGATTGATAGAAGCTGAAAGGCCGTCATTTATTGATTGAAGCTGCTACTCAGTTTTGGAGATCAGTTCCATTATAAAGGAAGAGGGCTACACTTTTCTAAAGCACGGGAAAGCAGTTTTACATCATGGTGAAGAAAGGTCTAAGCATGGACTTTGGGAGGACTGCCCAATACTATACCTGGGACCATCCTCCGTGCCCTGCCAATGTTGAAATTAAATACAATTCCCGAATCTTCCCTTCTTTATTTCCCATACTCTAGCTTTGAAATTTGCCAGACTTATCTTAAATGACTTCTTTTTTTTTCTTCCCATGGACATGAACGTTTGAAACTATACAACCAATAAAGTTAAGGGGAGCTGGGGAGAGGGGACACTTGCTGAACATACAGTGATATCACACAAAGGGAGCAGCCATTCTTACGGCTACCAAATGTTCTATAGCAAGCCACTGGAAACCGACGATCCCCCCACCTTATACTAATTATAAATAGAATTAACAACGGCAGGCTAATTGGAAAAGTTCTCTAGCTACCTCTCAGGAACATATGATAGATTCTGTGAGATCTGGCCCCTTGGACTAATTCCTACTTCTCATAACTACTTGGAAATACAAATAATTATGTGTTTTGTTCCCTTTGACATTTAAATTCTGAAGTTAAATTTAACTTGGTGAATTTTACTTTTTGAAATGACATATACAGTATATATATATTTTTTAGTAGACTGTATAACTGGATGAAATGATTGTATTGTGTTAATTGTACCCCGCCCTCCCTCCTTCCCTGTCCCTTTAAAAAAAAAAAAAAAAAACATACTCATGGGGTTGTCCTTTAAAGCAGCAGTCCAAGCTGCCGTTCCACCCCCGCCCCCCTTTAATATTTGCATCAATACAAGTCACACAGTGATAAGTACTTAGCTAAGTTGCCGATCAATCTGTTCTCCTGTGATCGATCGGCGAAGATTCGGCTCGGGGGTTCACTAAATGGCTGTCAGTGCAGCAGAAGACGACCAAAGATGCAAAGTTCTGTGGGGAAGATCATGTGACCAGGCAGTCACTAGATACAATTGGTGCACTGCTATAGAGAGGGCAGGACTCAAAAAGGGGTGTGCCAGAGCCTATTTCAGAAGAGGAAGGGAATGTGACTTTGTAAATGGTTGCAATAGAACAAAAAATGCTTGTTACATTATAGTACATTGAAAATGTCATTCAGAGTTGAATTTTTTTTAAATGCTAAAAGTATTTTCTCAGTACAGAACTGATTTATTTAAAAAAAAAAACCACACACATTGGATATTGCTTGGTCTGCAGCTTTAAGCCATGTACACAAAATAATGTGATATATGACATTTTTCACTTGGGGAAATCACTGTTTTTCCCTTTAGTGCGTCAGAAAACTCTGAGTCCGCACAGATGTCCCTTGCTAACTATCCTCTTTAATGTAAAACAAGTTTCCTACGTGTGATGCAGACCTGACAAACTGCATGTCTTAATTGTAGCTACATACACAAATCCCCAATGTTTTTTTTTTCAATTCACTACTAAATAAAAATGTCACTGTTGCTCTAGTCCTGATCAAAGGAACTTGCTAGGCAGGTTCAAGTTGTCACACTCTATGTGACACATCATACATAAAAGTGATTTTCAGTGTGTATTCCAGCAAACCTTTAATGCTCAGGGAAATTTCAAAGAAAAAATTATTACTATTCTGGTTATTGGATGTTGTAAATCAAAAATAGGCGATAAGGAAAAGATAAGTGAGACGCTGCGGAAACGTCCCGATTTCAAAATGCCCGATCTGTTATTGACACGGTACTATTCTGAGCTGAGCATGATAATGGGTTCATATAACAACTTCTGTAACTAGATCCTTTCATCTCAGCTAAATCAGGGCACATACAGTAGGATAACACGACAGTGCGTCATCTTTAAAGAACGATGCGTTATTTACAGTTTGCGTTGCCGTTATTCCCATCTAGAGACTGAAATACTGTAGGACTTTTTGCCTATTGCATGTGCCCTGTTTTAGCCTCTGGCTTGTAGTAACGCATAGCAGTGTAGCGTTATTTCCCTGTGTTAGCCTTAACAGAGCTTCAGGAATATGATATACTCACGAAGGAGCGGCTCAGTGAGTCAAGACGCTGACTCTGAGAATCCTGAGGTTGGAGCAGGAGAACATGGTTCGGTTCCAGGTGTCGGCTCCTCGTGACCTTGGGTCACCTTATCTCCCTGTGCCTCAGGCACCAAAAACACATAGATTGTAAGCTCCTCTGGGCAGGGACTGTGTCTGTGTCAGTCCTATGTACAATGCTGCTTACCGTGCACTATATTGCACTTGTGAAGCGCTTTGAGTCCCATTGGGAGAAAAGCGCTATATGAAATAAAAATTATTATTATACTGTATTATAACTGCTCATTTGCGTATCATGTTCACTGTCGCCTTTTTTCCTAAAATAATGCTTTTACTTTCTCTAGTGATTTAGGCGTTGCCATTAGTGTGACGTTATCACATTAAATGGCTTAACAGGGCATAATTAATCTGGAATTGGCCACTCCTGCATTAGAGGCACCGAAAATACTTAGGCCAAAGAATAGAACTAAATGACCCTTGCATATGAGAAGCTACACAGCTAAGTATTTAACTGTATAATATGTCAAGTTAGCACTGGGCCATTTTGTCTTTTGTTCCATAATGCATCTGAGCCTAAGTATTGTAGGTGCCTGTAATGCAGGGGTGGCAACTCCAGTCCTCAAGGGCCACCAACAGGTCAGGTTTTCAGTATATCCCTGCTTCAGTCTTCGACTGCACCACCTGTGCTGAAACAGGGATATCCGGAGAACCTGACCTGCTGGTGGCCCTTTGAGGACTGGAGTTGGCCGCCCCTGCTCTAATGCAGAGAATATGTTGCTAAGGTATAAACGAGAAGAGCATTATTGTATCACACAGTGTAGGAGATGCAGATTATCCTATAATGATGGCAGGAAATGATGACGACGCCTAAGATCTAAGTGCAGAAATAAACACCTCCATAATTATACAACAATCTAAACTGGAGGAAGCTGAAAGTGTAATGTTAACATCAGTAAGCCGGTGTGGACTAATTAAACATGGACTATTCCCTTTTGAACAGATTCAGAAGGAAACAGCCTTCTCTTCACTAATGTGTCTACTTTTCCCCACCTTCTCTCCAGCTGTTACTCTTTGGGGCCCGGTTTCAATTATACTGTGCATTACGTGGCTTCAATTATACAACCTAATTATACAGCACAATTACAAAGAAATGATATAGTTTCAATTACACCATACCTAATAAAAGCCATAGCATTAAACAGACTGCCAAGGTTTGCACTGCTGAAATGAGGGACAGTTCTGTGGGTGCAGCTATAAATACTTAAATAAAGCAGCTGTTTCCTCCTAAGTCACATTTGCCGTATACAGTAAGAGCCTCTCTAAGAAACGAAGGGTCAATCTTTGTTCACATTGTCTCTGTCAAATCTCCTATAATATAGCGTGAAGTTGATCTTTGGATTTGATCATTAGGAGGTTATGCGCACAGTTACAGTGCAGTGAGGAGAGGGGGGAACACTTTATACCACGTTTCGCTTGCTGTGCTTAATGACCATGTTATCCACCAATTTTAACTCTACCTCTGCTTTAGGCAATTTCTTATTCTGACGGCGTTCCTATTACCTCGCTTCGGGCTCTTCAACTGGTTCTTCAAACGGGCCAGATCACAAATGATTGAGGAGTAGAGGGGCTAGCTTATTGTAATATCATTTTAGATACGTTGAAAGACTTAAAAATGATTATATTTTAACAATTTGCAAGCACTTATAATATCTGCACCGTACATATTTACACTACGGCACCTTCACTCACTAGTGAGTTTCAGTGTGAGAAATTGCAATTACTGTAGCTGCCAAAGCAAGGAGCATGAAATCAGCAGGAGCAGAAAGAACAAGGGCCCCATCAAGGCCCACCGCAGACCTCAGACCGCATTTGGCCAAAGGGTCGCCAGTTATAGAGACCAGACATAGCATGCATATAGTGCGCTATTCTATATATATATATATATATATATATATATATATATATATATATCTATATATATATACACTTTTTTACTCACCATAACTTAACCTCTATGGTAAACCCCATCCTTTAGCTTCTGCATATCCAGTTTACCAACCCCACACTGATGAGACCCATCAAGGTCGAAACAGCTGTCTGTGGGTGGTTTTCTGGGTATGCACCTTAACCCTGCGGTGCTCAAAGCTGTGACCATGCAGCAAGCTTAAGCCTATAGGAACCATGTTAAAATGGTTTTGAAGCAAAAAGTGACAATGTGTGCTCATTTGATGTCATTTCATGCAAATCCCTTGCGCAGTGGAAATGCTGTATGCTGGGTGGTGATAATGGGGAAAGGCGGGGTTGCAGACCTGCCTAAGACATGCAGATGAGCATACAGTTGTATTTACATTTACATATATATATATATATATACTAGCTGAGAGACCCGGCGTTGCCCGGGATGTAAATGCGTAATAGGTAGTATTATTTATAACTCGTGGAACAATAGGTGAGTATTTGTTGAAAGGTTGTCGTGGGGGGGGGGGAGAAAGGGGAGCGGGGGGGGGAGAAAGGGAGACGGGGGGGGCCGTGGGGGCGGGGGGAGGAGATAGGGGAGAGGGTGGTGCCGCGGGCTGAGAAAAGGGGAGAGGGGGGGGAGCAAAGCGGGACCGTCGGGGGGGTGGAGAAAATGGGAGAGGGGGGGAGGCGGAGAGGGAGCAAAGGGAGAGAGGGGGGGTAGCAAGGGGAGGAGGGGGCGGTCGAGAATATGAAAGAAAGGGCGAGATGTGGGGGAGAAAGGGGTAGGCGTCAGCTGGTGGGGGGGGGAGAGGAGAAAGGCGGAGAGGGGGGGCGGGAGAAAGGGGGAGAGAGAGGGGGGAGAAAGGGGAGAGGGAGAAGGGGGGGGCCCGGAGAAGACAGTAAGGGAGAAGGGGAGAGGTGGGGGGAGGGGAGAAAGGGGAGAGGGGGGGAGAATAGAGAGAGGGTGGGGGAGAGGAGAAAGGGGCAACTTTGAGAACGTAGGGGGGGGGAGAAAGGGCGAGAGGGGTGGGGGGGAGGAAAGGGGAGACGCGAGGTGCCCCATGGATGAGGTCTCAGGGGGTCGGGGGAAGAAATAGAAGAGGAGAGGAAAGGGGAGAGGTCGGGGGAGGGAGGAGGAAGAATAGAAAAGCGTGGGGGCGGGCGAGCAGCAGAGAAAAGGGGAGACGCGGCGGGGGGAGACCAAGGGCGAGGCGGGTAGGGGGACCGAGTGAGACAGAGTGAGAAAGGGATAGGGACGAGGGGGGGAGAGAAAGAGAAAGAGAACAGGGGCGGAGAGGGGGGGGAGGGAAAGGGGGGCGACGGGGGGGGGAGAATGAAAGGGCGTGAGAGGGAGGGGGAGAAAGGGGAGAGCGGGGCGCTGGAGAAAGGGGGGAGTTTAGAGCGGGGGGGGAGATAAAGGGGAGAGGGGGGGGAGAGAGGGGGGAGGAAAGGAGAGGCCGGGGGGTGAGAGGGGGGGGAGAAAGAAGGAGAAGGGGGGGGAGAATTGACCGGGAGAAGAGAAAGGGGGGAGAGGCGGGGGGGGGGAGAGGAAAGGGAGCGGGGGGGGGAGGAAAGGGGAGAAAGAGAGAAAAAGGGGAGAGGGGGGGAGAAGGGGAGAAGGTGAGCGGGGGGGAAGGGGGGGAAAGGGGCAGGGCGGTGGGGGGAAAGGGGAGTACGGTGGGGGGGAGGAAGGAGGTAAAGGGAGTGGGGGGGGAAAGGGGAGGGAAGTGTGGGGGGGGTGGAGAGCAGGGGCCTATGTATTGTCATAATTTATGTATGGGCATTTCCCCCCCCCTCCTCCGTGCGTCCGTCCCTGCTGGTTGGATGGTGCCCCCCCCGTTCCGTGACTCCCACCCCTTTCCCCGTGACTCCCCAAACACACAAAGGTTTCCACTGGATCGAGCGCTCCACCAACAACACACGGAGAAACGGATTGGCGGCGAGTTGTGCGTCCTGTCATGTGAGGCGTGAAGGGCTGTGGCAGGCTGAGGAAGCGACCTGTGTGGGCCTAAGAGACGCGCCCCCCACAACCCGGAGACCGCCGATGTGGCATCTGGCTGAGCGGCGGGTAGGAAGGCCCTGTGTTGTGTGGGCCTGAGGCTTGAGGCAGGGAACGCGCAGTGGGCCTGGGCTGACGGCAGGCAGCGCAGTGGGCTGAGGGGGAAGCGCAGTTGGGCCCTGAGGCTGAGGGCGGGAGCACAGGTGACTTACTGAGCCGCGGGGATGGTTAGCGCCGGGGAGGTAGGGAAGCGGATGGGTGGAGAGACTCGTTCCGCGAAGAGAGTGAAGTACGGCGAAAGTGAGAGGAGAGGGAAGGGAGGAAGAGGGGGGGGGAGTGGGGCGGAGAAGAGGTGGACGAGGGTGTGTGCGGGTATAGGGGGTGGGGGTGGGTGGAGTGCTGGAGGGGGGGATGGGAGAGGGCTGTGTTGTGTTGTGGGGTGTGTATACGGACGTGATGTGTTGTGGTGTGTGTGGTGGGTGGATAGAGATGCATGTGTTGTGTGTGGGTTGTATAGAGATGGTTGTGTGTGGGTGTGGTGTGGTGTGTGTGTGTGTGTGTGGTGTGTGTTGTGTGTGTGTGGTGTGGTGTGTGTGTGGTGTGTGTGTGTGTGGTGTGTGTGTGTGTGTGTGTGTGTGTGTTGTGTGTGTGGGCCGTCAGTCCGCTCAGGCCAATGAGAGGTGTGCGGGGGGGCGGGCGATACCCAAGGGACCAATGAGATTTCCCTAGGGACACCGGCATCCAGGCAGGCAAACATACAGTGCTTTCACTAATATAGTATAAGATATTATATTAATCTTCAACACACAAAGAAAAAAAAGATAAACAGATATGTTATAAAGATATAAATATATTGAATTAAACGATAACATAAACAGACAATTTAAAAGAAAACATGAAACCAAAACCTTGAACACTCCTACACCTCTTGAAATCACATATTGGTACTATATATTTCAGTCCTTCTCAATTGTGAGTGAGATTACCTTCGGTTACCAACACAGCGTTGATCTATAACTTTATTGCACATTTTGGTCTTCTTGTTTTTCCAACTATTTGGAATTTGGGGAGTTCGATCCCTGCTTCCAGTATTATTTTGTAAATAATAATTATTGCATTCTAAGTTGTTTAATATTTTTTATTTTTACATTATCACAATAAGGCTATAAACATTTTGCAGTGGTCTATGAAAAAAAGGGTACAGCAATCGCGTTCCCCCTGAAAACAGCCCTGTGTGTAAGAAATTCTAAGCTCTTATAAACATGGAAATTGCAGTACAATTTACTACAGTTTTCTCAAGGGCATTAATCCAAGAAAGGATCGATTCTTAAGAACGAGGATCTTGTTATGCTGAGTATTCTGCACAAAAATACAGAAAGAAATTAGAAACCATTTATGCATTTCATTGTTAATGTTAGTATGTGAAAATGGTAGTACTTCATACTTACTGTACATACTCGGCTTATGTTGCTTATGAGGAATCATTAGATATATAGAGTAAATCTAAAAGAATCAGTAGTACAAATACATAATACATAGGTTATAGGGTCTTCTAGCTGTGTCAGGCATAAATAGGGTAAAGTGTTGCGGGAGTGCCTTATTATAGTGTCGTATTTGCGGGATTTTAAGACAGTTTTGCTTAAAAAAAAAAAAAAAAATAGGTTTTTAAAAACATTCATGAAGTGAACTGGAATATTTCCCCCACTTTAAGAAACACTCTTTCAGAGGAAAAACATATTTTCGTTTACAATTTTTTAATGATCACTCAGTAATGTTTTACTTTTAGATCATACACCAGGGGCTCAACTCCAGTTCAAGGACCACTAACGGTCTGTTTCAGAATATCCAGCTTCGAAGCACGGTGGCTCAATCAGCAGGTCAGTCGAAGAATCTGATTGAGCAACCATACTGATGCCGGGATGATTCGAGAAATCTGTGATGAAGCAGGGGTTGAGCAAGGATGATGATGCACATTGTGTGAAGCATTTCTTCAGCACGGGATTTTTCCCACCGATCTGAAAACACCCCCCCCCGACCCTTGTTTGGGGGGCATGAGCTTGATCCCCGGTTCTGGCGTTAAGTTGCCCATGTTGTACATACACTATCCACCTGGGAGAAGATACCCACAGCAAGCTTATTTCAACCATTATTACGGTAATACCCCCACATCAGTGATTTTCTCCCTCCCTATACTACTGGAAAAATTTTCTAATACTCCTCTTTATGTCCGGTTTTCCTTATCAATTTGCCTGACCGTTACACCGTTTTACTTCTGGTGAGCAATATAATTGGACATCCCAATCCTCATTGAGATTTAGGATTTCACTTACTTTTGTGCCGATCGGTTAGAATTGTGGCCGCACGACAAGATGGTTTCCACTTGATGGTCTGCCACAATAGCAGTGCAACTGTGCTTGCGCCCCCCCGTTGATTATACCACAATTCTTTTGGCCTGCGCCCAAGTTTTTCGCCGTGCCTACCAATTTAATTCAAAGCACATTGCCGGCTTCAAGACAATTAACAGCTTCATTGTAATACCTCCGAGCGGCGGAGTGCTTCCATGCGCGCCGGCGGCCGCCTTGAATCTTTGCAGGGCGGTCAGATCCTGCGACCCCCGGAGCAGACATGAGATTTGTGTTCCCCCTGAGCTGCCGCGATTTTTTTTTTTTTCCTGGCCACGCCCTCACGTCGTAGCCCCGTCGTTGTTTCATGACCACATGTGGCCTTGAACCCCCCTCCTGATTTACCTTTGGCACCGCCTTTCCCTCGTCCGTAATTTTCTCGGGCTGACTCCTTGACTTTCCATGTGTACCACCTTGCCCCACTTAGCGTTTCTTCAGGCAGTGACTGTCACCAAACGCTTTGCACCTTACTATCGCCGGAGGCTGGTTATAATCGATTTTTCCCTTGGCCTCGATAGTTTAACACGCCACACGATACAACTTCCCCAAGTTACAGCACCTACTTCTGTACATAATATTAAAAAATAAATAAAATAACAAATTTTTTTTTTTTAATCTTGCACACTGCAACTTACTCACCAGCACCACTTCACCTACACACTCCCCACCAGATACCAGCCACACACCTGCACATTTTTTTAACCTCCAGCTAACATGCCACACTCGCATCATATCTCACTGCACCACTATTCTTCCCCTCCAGCCAACAGCACCCACCGCATGTACAATCACTGCACACAGCTTTTCCCACACCACGCTACCTGCCACACAGCCTACATCTCCGCAAATGCTTTTATCATCACCAGACACAATCACGCACACAGCATACATCACAGTACACAGCATACAACTAACTCCACACATGTACACTGCACACGCACAATACATACACTACAGCACGCACAGGCACAAACAGCACACACAGCACCCACACCCACAGCCACCCCCCCCCTCCACCCCTCCTACTTTCGGTTGTTCTCACAGCCCACATTTTCTGTTTGCGGTGCATCGGGCCCGGCATGCGGGGAGGAGGGAGGTGAGTACCAGGAACGGTGAAAGGCATGGGCGGATCGAACAAGGCTGGGGCCGGGGTGTGCTTGAGATCAGGGTGCCCTCCCCCCTTTTTTTTTCCAGCCGGTGGGGGAGCCATGGGACAAATAGTTGTTGCCCTTTTGAGGTTGGATGCCTGCACGGGGGAGTGCTGCGGTGTTTTTTACCCCTATAGTGGTGTTCCCTGGCAGTGTTGCCAGATAGTTCCCCAATTAAATGTTCGACACCCACACCACTACCCCCTATCGCACAAAAAAAAATAGCCCAAAAGTAGCCCCCCTTTCCCCCCTCCCCCAATCAATCAAAAACACCAGGTGGCAATAGGCTACTCTAGCGCAATCAGTTAGAGAGGGGAGCTGAGCAAAGTTATCATAGTTTGCGGAACGTAACTACTCTATGGGAGCTGAATTATTAAACAAGCTTTTACATTCGAGCTCCCCTCTAACCACTGCAAGGAAGAAAGATGTAACTACTATACTATTCTGAGACGGAAGGACTCGCCTTTTTACTATATTGCCATCATGGATACAGTAACACTATAGATAAAAATACAGGACAGTCCTCGGGTATTCCGATCACATACCTGGCGTTACTCTAAAATGGCCCCGTTGGATAGCGAATTTTTTACGTACTAACAGCGAACACCCCCACGTGTTCCAAGGTAAACACCTGTGTAAACCACTGCAAAGGTTCTCCGTACTGACGGCAATTTTGACATAAAATACATCCAAATTTATTTTAAGATAGGCTATATTTGATCATGCAGCACAACACACATTAACATTACCTATAGGGTACTAATACTGTATTTAATATTATAATATATAAATTAGAAATAATGATTAATATATTTATATAGCTTTATAATATATATGTGTATATATATATATATATAGACAATAAAAACTCTTGCAAATGCGTTGTAACTTTCCCTCCGTCCCTGTAACGAGACGTTGCCCGCATAGCCGTTTTGAGTTTTTTTTTTTTTTAGTACCAATGAACATATTTTGTATGCATGCATAGCGTGGATAACAATTTTCGTGTAAAGTGTATCAGTCGTCCTGGTAAAACGCACCGCGACCTGCCTGGCGTCGCCTAGGTATCAGTAAGCGGATCAGATAGCCTTACCAATAGTCTCATTAGCGGTATCATTCTCCAATATTGCTACCCTGCATAGTACTCTTAATGATCATTTGTAGTGGCCGTCCTAACACTAGATTGTGGATTACTCCGGTTTTCCTTTAGGCGGGTTGGTATCTAGAGGGCATTTAAACCCTAACAGGCTACTGTAATTACCCGCATTTCGACCATGTAATCTAAATGGACAAGCGGATGGCAGATTCCCCTCTTTTCGGAGGCCAAGGACTTTTTGGTTTTATTACTCTCAGCGCTTTTGTCACGTAGAGCAACATTAGTTACTTAATTGTAGCCAAATATGTCTTAGGACTATGGGGTCTTTGTATATGGAATCATGTGCCACACACTAGCCACTTTCGTAATATCAATACAGGCCTTGTGGTTCACCTCAAGACCACCGGGTTACGTCTGTGAAACAGGGGTAGAATCCCCTGTTTTCTAAGTAATGTGGCTTTAATCCTCGCATGTGTGGTGGTTAATGCTGCCGTAGTCAATTAATAAACACATGCTGATTCCTGATTGCTTACAAAACAGCCTGTCTGGTTGAGGAAACGATTTTTTTTTTTTTTTTCTCCCCCCTCAGTGACTCCTAGCTCACTTGTGAGCTGACCTTGGGAGCAGAGCCCAGCTGGTTCTTGACCCCCCCGTCTCCCAGGAGAGGTATACCCTGACCAAGAGATATACAGATCTCTGGCCACTGAAACATGTCTTGAGCTCTGCACCTAAGAAGACACAGCAGAAGCTGAATTCAAGACACAGCGAACAACACTACTAAACCTGAAGCTGAAACACCCTGAGGGGAAGGGAGACTGAACCAGGAACGAGAGATTTTCCGTCCCAGACAACACAGACTAAGATCTTCTTCTTAAGAGACTCGTATACTGTATTATTCAGTGCTATGATTTGCCGGTTGGCGAGAATAGAAATGCTGGACGAAGGGAGATGTGAATTAATTGCATAATGTTCTCATTTCTAGATTAATATTACAAGTTGAATCTAGAAGCTGTTGTTGTTCCCCCCATCTACCTCCTCCCCCCCCACTTACCCTTTCCCCCCCCACCAAACTCCCCCACCCTTACCCCTTTCCCCCCCCCACCCCCTTTTTAACCCCACTGTTGATTGGAGTGGATTCCTTCCTGATGAAAAGGAATTTCAAGTGTAACAACAATCTAAAACCCTTATATCATTCTCACCCCCTATAAAAAGTCTCACCACAATTATGTACCTTTCTCTCCCGTGACTCCCGTCTGACACTATGGTGTCGAGTGAGATGAGATCGTGTCTTTGTAGCTAAAAAGCCACGGACCCCGGATTTTATATTGTCGAAATTTTTTTGTATGCGTTTTTTTGCCCCTACACATAAGTCTGAGCAATTAGAATTAAAAAATCCCCATCATTGCAGCAGAGATCAGAGTGTTTAAAGGCGATATACACCACACTGAAAACGTTTACCCCAAAAACACCCCCCCACAGAGGACTCTTGCCCCCATCCAAGAGGAGAGAGATCTGAGATTGAGGACTGTGAATACGCTAATCCTTATTTGCCCTATACAAAGGGTCAACTATGGTCGTGGCAAATAGGGTGTTGCCTTCCAGCCATAGTTCACGGGTTCAAGAGTGATCAGCCTTAAATTTAGGTTTTTTTTGTTATTACGTGTTTCGTTGTTTTCAAACGTTTTCGCTGAAAAGCCAGTCGGGAATACAAGATTTGGTGACCCACGAGTGGTACTGATGTGGTGCACAATAAAGGTTGACCACACCTTGTTTTAGCACGGGGTGACCAGTCTTTGTGAATGCTTTTCAGTATATGCAGAAATGTTTTGGAAAATTGATACCAAGACTGTGTGAAGCATTGCGTGATTGTTTAGCAACAAATAAATGCTGACAGTGTTGTAATCCATCTTGCCCTAGAGCCGCCGAAAAATTGCCGGATTCTGAACAGGGTTAAAGGTTTTTCAAAATCCTAATTGCTGAGTGTGAGTCACCCCAGCCGGGGAAGAATAAATAGTCCACGACAAAGAATTTGATGCCTTTCTTTTTTCTGCAAGTAACAAAAAGTATGCCTATATACTTAATCTTCCCGGGAGCAAAACAGCACACCCAAGTTGTGAAGTTTTCTCTGTGATGCCATATATACCCAAAGATGGACTGAAAATTACTTTGTTTAACTCAGGCAGATTCAAACACATTATGTGGCTGAAGCCGGCCGGGATTAGACACCTAGCAAGTAAATGGTGCTTTTGCGTAAGCAACACCCCGAAGTTTTTTCCTAGCAAACAGACATCCATTCAGCATACACCTAATGATGAGATATACACCTAGCAAGTAAATGGCTTTGTTGTAAAGCAATATGTGGACTTTTTTCCCTACATCTTGTATACCTGATGAGAGAAAAGGGCTTCTCATGCACAGTACTGCTGATATTGCCAAATAAAAATTTATTACATTTACCCAAGACGAAAGAAAAGTTCTACAGAGCATTTGGCCGGTGAGAGCGACGACCTCTAAAAGCAAAATATGATACATCTGTAGGACTAACCACAATTGGGGGTCTAGCAAAACAGTGGAAACAGCGCCCCTTCATAGCGCCCTTCCTGAGGTCAGGAAGAAAATTTACACCTGAAGCCTAAAAATGGAGGACAAGATGCAGCGTTCCGATAATGAAACAAACCCCACGGATAGAGTGGCCTCTTTGCCACTCAATAAAGAGGAAGACATCTCTTACGGGGAACCGACGAAACCGAGTCACCCCAACAAAAAACACCCAACTGAATGGGGGAGTGCATGTACTCCCTTCCTCACGACAGAAAAGATTGCTC
>WSYH01008318.1:0-29648 GCA_036426205.1 Ascaphus truei
GTGACCCAGTTGAGGTTTGCTCAGTCAATCCTCATGTAGAATAGTAGTGATGAAATATCCGGGAAGCGCAATATATGTAAAAAAGAATAAAATACAATGGTGGATAGTGCAATCATTGTTAAGGGGAAAGTGGATCAACTCAAATATAGATACCTGTTCCAATATATATCCTCACAAACTTTGAGGTTATGCAGGCACATCTAAAGTATCTTTAGGATATTCTTTGTTAGTCCCTCATGTCATCAGTGAGATCCAGCAGTCAATGCCAGCCCCATATCGATGTACTCCCCGGAACCTTATTCAAAGATACAACTGGACATAGTGCAAGACTGTATGTATAATTTATAAGGTAGTCAAACAAGTTTACACTCACATAGTTTCAATAAGGTAAGCATTTAGATCTAAATGGTCGCTCCGTAGCCGGGTGAATGGTATCTCAGCTCCCCCCCTCTCGTGGCGTGCGTTCCACCGGTGCGTTCCAAACACCGGAAGTGATGTCATCTGCCGCGTCCACTTCCTGGGGTTCGTGACTGCTTTTAAGATCACTAGGGGACAGTAGGTTAACCATTATTAGGCTTCCCTTCTATCCAGACCTGTGCCATATAGTGGTCAAAATTAGACCTGCTCAGTGAAAAGTGATATAGAATACTAAGTGTGTTCATTCTTTGGCATATTAATACTCCATGGTCCATGTAACACTGATACATGGATAGGCGGCTGTACTAGCCGTGCTTACTTAACACTTATAGCCCAATGGTCAGGCAGTGATTAGGGGTTATCCGCAATTAGGCTATCCCAGAATCTAGAGAAGCATTGTCACGGTCAGTGATTGTGGCTGTGTAGCATTCCTACTTACACACATGAAGTACAAATAGTGTTCATCCTCTTTTACATTTATGAGGCACATTTAAGCCCTACCTACAGAGATCACTCTATTACAACATTTTGGTAATCAGTACCTCTGGGGTTGTGTATATACCAGGGGCTTATTTAGTTGACACTGCAGCCCTATCTAGCTGCAAAAATATCCACTATTCCGGATGTGTGCGAGATCAACTGGACCAAGAGCACATTTACTTCTCTGCAGAGTTTTGAAATGTTTGCTCAATCTTGGAGGAGCCTATAACTTAGTCCAAAATGGCAGGGGGATGAGTGGAAGATTGGAACACTGAATTTCACACTAGAGATGGGCACTATGGTCATCATGCACTTCGGGCTATGTAATGCCCACACTGTTTTCCAATTTTTTGTCAACGAGAGCTTCAGAGAGTTGCTGGGTTCTTCTATTGTTGTTTATCTCAACGACATCTTTATTTTTTTTCTAAAACTTTGGAGCAACATCGTGAGCAGGTAAAGATGATGCTTCAATGCCTTCTTGAGAATCAACTGTTTGCCAAACTTGAAAAATGCGAATTCAAGAAATCTAGTTTTGCTTTCCTTGGTTATATCATATCCGCTCAAGGCTTACAGATGGATCCTTCCAAGGTCTCTTCCATCCTAGATTGGCCACTGCCCAAGGGACTTAAACCCAACCAAAGGTTCCTCTGATTTGCAAACTATTACCGTTGTTTCTTCCGGGATTTCTCTAAAATAGTCACACCTATAACGGCCATGACCAAAAAGGGGCAGAGCATATTTCATTGTCTCCAGAGGAACAAGCGTTTTTTCTCAAATTAAAGAGACTATGTTTGGCTCCTATTCTTGTTCATCTGGACCCTCTCTGTCCATTCATCCTCGAGTTCGACGCTTCCGATATTGGACGGAAGTCACGTCTGCATCCTTGTTGCTTCTTACCTAAGACATTCTCTGCAGCTGAGCGTAATTATGATGTCTGGAATCGGGAACTCTTGGTGGTGAAGATGGCACTGGAGGAATTGAGATTAGGGATATATGCTGCACACCAAAAAAAGATACAGTTATTGGTGCTCCTGATCCCAGGGGAAACCTGTGAATAATCAAGTATAGCCAGTAAAAAAATGAATCAAATCACTTTGGAACACATTTAAACTTTATTGTGGCATGAGGGCACCACACTTGTGTACTCATGGCATAATAAAGTTTACATTTGTTCAAAAATCGAATGTGCCTTGATTAATCTCTTTACTGGAGGAATGGAGACATCTCCTCCAAGGTACTTCGGTGCCTATAACCATACTAACAGATAACTGGAGTACCTCAGGGCGGCCCGAAGGCTGAACACGCCAAGCAAGATGGGCTCTTTCTTCACCCACTTCAACTATATTCTTTCTTTTTGACTGGGATCCAAGAATGTTAAAGCTAATGCCCTTTCCAGACAGTTTGCTGCTGGAGACTGACGAGCTTCCCATTATTCCTCATTCCAGGATTGTCACTACAATCACTCCCACTGTTATGGACCACATTCGTAATGCCCAGTCTGAAGCCCAGTCAAAACTCCCCACTGGTCTCTCTGTACCTTCTTGTTGCCTCTTTGTTCCCTCCCCTCTTATTCTTCAAACACTCCAATGGTGTTATCAATCGAGATTTGTGGGCCACCCGGGTATTAAGAAAACTGCAGAGTTTTTCAAGTGGAGCATCTGGTGGCCGGAGATCAGGATTGAAATCAAGGACTTTGTCTTAGCCTGCAAGGTGACACACTCTCTATGATGTGGGTTACTCCATCCCATTCCCATCCATTCTGTCCATGGTCCCACTTGTCCATGGATTTGATTGTAGAGCTTCCCCCGTCCCGAGGCTTGACAGAAATTCTTGCCTGGTTGACCACTTTTCCAAGCAGGCACATTTCATTCCTCTTCATTCCAGAGCTGGCAGATATATGTATCAGGGATGTTTTCCGCCTGCATATCTTAGACACAGATTGTCCCTGACAAGTGTTCCCAATTCATTGTATGATTCTGGAAGGCTTTTTGTCGCCATTGGGACTTTGACCTCCATTTTTCATCCGCCTACCACCCACAGTCCAATGGTCAGATAGAGAGGACCAATTAAATATTGGAACAGTTCCTCCGGTGCTAAGTCTCTGAGCAGCAGGGCGATTGGGTGGACTGGCTGCCACTGGTAGAATTCACCATCAACTCTCTGTCCCAAGAGTCCCTGAAGTAATCTCCCTTTGCAGCTCTAGGGTATAACCCAACTACCCTTCCCCACAACTCCTCTACAGTAGGGGTTCCTGGGCGGATACAAGGGCTGATGACACAGGATCTCTGGAAAGGCATTCAAGTGACTCTTTACATTGGCAACAGTGACACAGAAGAGAAACACGGACAAACAAAGGACAAAGGAGTCCCTCACCCGAAAACCAAGTCGATGATTAGGTCTGGCTCTTGACATGGAATATTCACTTACGTCATCCCTCTGTGAAATTGGAACCGTGTTTTATCAGTCCTTACAGGATGTTCTGGAGGGTGAACAAAGTATCCTTCCAGCTGGAGCTTCCTGCACGTCTCAAGATCCCCTTCACCTTTCACTTATCCTTACTGTAACCGGCCACCCGGAACCTGTTTTCCAGGACTCTACCCCCCTCACTCTTATTTCCGTGGATGGCCAGCCCGAATATGTCGTCTTGAAAATGTTGGACTCCCATATCTCGAGAGGGTCCATTCAGTACCTGATTGACTGGAAGGGGTAGGGTCCAGAGGAGAGGAGTTGAGTGAGCACATCCTATTTCCCTTCTCTGGCATTGGTCAAGAGATTCCATGGGGGTTTTCCTACCAAACCTGCTCCTGCGAATTCGGAGTCTGCCCCTGAAAGGGGGAATTCTATAAGGATCCCCTAACATGGCCACGAGGCAGGACATCTGCCTCTACCAACATGGCCACCAAGGCAGAGAGTTAGCCTCATTCTGGATCTATTGCCTGCACCTGCTTGCTCCATTTATAGTAGCTGTGAGAAGTGCATTCCCGTGCATTTCTATGTGAGAAATGTCCTTTCTTATTGCTTTTTCCATATGCTAAAATATCCTCTTGCATGTCCAAATCATGCGAGAAGGGTTTTTTTTGGAAGTAAGTTTATTCTAGTTTGGTAAATCTGTACCACATGGCTATAATAACTAAATCTCGAATATGATGCCAATTCCCTAATATTCAAGTTTTTTATGTAAAGTCCAAAATTCAAAACTGGTTTAAACTAATTTTCTTACCACCCTTTGCATCAATAGATGTGAGATTGTCTGTCTGTTTTTGCTTTGTTGGACAGGGATACTTTAATCCCATGTATTTAATAATCTTTGCATATGCACTTTGAAGGATTTGAAGGACTTTTAACCCAGCCAGGGTATTAGTGGCCAGTTACGTCCTTGTCTATGAAGATTATTACAGCTCAACCCCCTTACAACGCTGTGCTTTTGGTCCAAAGAATCACATCGCGTTATAAGCGGATCACGTTAGAAATAATGTACAATTGTATGCATTGTATAATAAAGTATTTAAGATACCAATAATCGTGTTGTAAAATATTCATAAATACAAAAATTGGGAGCCACACTTGCATCGCGTTATAAGCGGATTGGCGTTGTAACGAATCGCGTTATAACGGGGTTGAGCTGTACTAGTATAATCTAAATATGAGTTTGACTATAAGTAGCATAACATATTTTGAAATAAATATTAGTACATTATACTACATGATTCTTTATTTTATCTTATAGTGCTCACAGTTAATGCAGTACTGTACATACTATTTTTTTAAATAAGAATTATATCAGTGGTGCACATGCCCAGAGTATGACCAGATAGATGCATTTTCAGAGGGCTCTGTGCATGAGAGGTTACATTCTCACAAAAATAGGTGTACTGTAACTGACTCCAACTGCCCAAAATATAGCTGCAAGGTAATAAAACACAGCAAGCATGCCATCCAAGCTTAAATTGTTCTGGAATTCTTTTTTTTTAAAAATCATAAACTGCTAGAGCATGGCGTCTGCCCACCATGTGGTTGTGTAGGAAGAATTCCGGCGCAACTGCGCATGACATAATCCACGAGGTCCCGGATGGAGTCAAAAATCTTTATTGGCACATAACAACACCAGGGCTACACCACGATCTCCCCCTCTACGCGTTTCACCCTCTAGAACAGGGCTTCGTCTCATGTGGTTGATCTGATATTGAATCGGGCACAGAAGATGAAGACTCCTTCCCGCTCTAAAGAATTCTTAATACACTTTGGGGGTCATGCAGTAAGCCGTGGCAAATTGCATTCGCCAGGGGTTTGAATTCGCCATGTTTTTGGCGTGTGGCCCTCGCTGTATGCAGGAAGGGCCGAATCCCTGTCGAATCATAGTGAGAGCGACATTCCCAAACATGGCGAGTAACCGGTGGCGAGACAGTCTGCCTGGCGAGAAGCTGCCGAGAAGCCGTCCCCTGCCGAGATGTGTCTTCGCAAACATCGGCAACATTAAAAAATCTTTTAAATACAATTTTATTCATAGTGTACATGTGCAGGGGGTCTCCGGAGCTGAACCGCATTGGTTTCAGGTCGGGGACCCCCTGGTTCCCGAGATACAGGCCCCGTTATGAGGTGCCGGTATCCCTCTGCCTTTAAATGTCCCGATCACGTGACTGCGGAATGTAAACAAAGCAGAGGGATACCGGCACCCCATAAAGGGGCCTGTATCTCGGGAAGCAGGGGGTCCCCCGCATTGGTTTCAGGTCTGGGGACCCCCTGCTTCCCGAGATACAAGCCCCGGTATGTGTCATCGGGTGGCAGTGTCGCTGCCATCTTTATAGCATCCCATATGCGACGTGCCCGCTATAAAGATGGCGGCGACACTGGCACCGATGCCCCAAACCGGGGCCTGTAACTCAGGAAGCAGGGTGTCCCTGAGCCACAAATCAAAGCGGTTCAGCTCAAGGGACCCCCTGCTCCCGCACAATATTATTAAAATACATTAATGCTGCTTCATTACCATAGCGGCTATCCGCTTAAGGCAATGAAGGGGTTAAGGCATAATAGCATGTTTATTGGGGACAATTGCCCCCAATAAACATTGCAATAAGCAACATACACCCCCTGTGCCCCCAACAACCCCTATACCCCCATTATATATATCACATTTTTGGGATGCACAGCAATGATACTATAGGCCGGCGGTGGCCCTCGGGTGTTCTCCGCAGGCCTGCAGTACCAATTCAGTGCACCCCAAAAAAAATTACAACACATAAATACACCACCCTTAACACATACAGTATAGTAATGTGCAAAATTAATGTTATACACATGTGGATAATAGTGAATTTGCCCATTTAAAATACATAAAGAATAATAAATACAATAAATACATATAGCACTCACCCTTGTCCGGCTGCCACGATGAAGGCCATCCTTCTCTTCATCACCGTCCATGCCCCCTCCGATGCTGCAAAACGTAAACAAGAATAAAAACAGCCAATGTAATGTCCCCTAACCCCTTAATCATTCGGTTATTAACCGCTACAGTCATTAAGGGGTTAACCCACCCTCACCCACCACTCGGAAGGCCTACATGTCCTATACATTAAATACATCAATCCCCCCTAACCCCCAGCACATACAGTACAATAATGCGCAAAATAACTATTATCCAGATAGGGATAATAGATTATTTGCTCATTATAAACACATTAACTAGCATAATAAAATAAATAAAGTTCTACTGACCTCATCAATAAGAAGCCCCATCGCCAGCAAAATCTGTGTCCTCCGTTGCCAACAAAATACATATGTAACTGAGAGAGAAGAAACCCAAATTTAGCACTCAAGCTCACCCTCCAGAGATATGTGTAGGAATGAAAATATAATCTTTATTATTATATGCAAACAAATAAAATAAAGGGTGTTAAAATGACAAGCTGAAAGTGTGTGATGGATCCCAATGCTAACAGCCGTATAGGCTCAGGATCCTGACATATGTGTGTGCTACCTGGAAATGCTAATGGTACACTAAATCACAGTCCTATTGAGGGATCTGTGTGGAGGTGGATACATACAGGGATAACAAAAACAAAAACAAATAACATATACTGTAGATCGCTAGAACAAGTAACCTAATGAATTAGGGTGTTGGGATATACAGTTGCCGATGAGTAATTATGGTGTTATGTTTATAATATATTGATACACCACAAAAGCAGCCGGCTGTAAGGGTGTGATCGGAGTAGATAAGGTGCTCTCTGTATGACTGTGGGCAAAGGTATTGAAGAATCTGTACCATTGCTGTTGCCGACTTTACCTCTTGTAACCTCTAGGGGATCTGCAGCAGTGCTCAGAATGGGTGTATACTCAGGATAGCACACAACTGTTCAGGTAGGTATTTAGGACCAGTAACGTTGATAAAGGTCCCTAAATTAGCAGAACCCTATGCGTAGATGGATATATCAGTTAAGACTGATAACTATGCAATAACCTTGGAATAACCTTGTAGTGGACCTTAAAGTATAGATGGTGTCCTCTGTGTGCCCTTAATGTGAGGGAGGTTATTGGTGAATAAGCATTGAGGCAGGGAGTGAGGATCAGCTTTGTAACACACAGTGTAGCAGCTATAACTATTCACACAAATAAAGGTACAGATTAGTATTCAATAAATCCTGCTGACAGAGGAAACTCCTCATATAAGGTAAGTAATGCAGAGATATGCTGTCAGAGAGGACTCTTAAGTCATTGATAGGCGCAAGATACGTGAACCAGGCTAATCAGGTATTGACACTAATCATAGGTACATATGTATCTTTGCTTAAGGTTTTTTTTTTTTTTTTCTTCTGAATTGGGCACCCGGGAGATAAGTCACTTGCATACTGCCTCCATTGAGAGGGGGAGGAAGCGAATCATTGCTTCTGGCAGCATTTTGATAAAATAAGACTGCCCCCCATATTCTGCTAATCAGCACTACTACCCCTATCAGACAGCAGGCTATATTAAAGCCCTTCAATCACCCGCTCTTACCCCCCCCTTTTTTATCCCACTACCCCCACCTTAGATTATTTTAATTAATCACAAAACACCATTTTTAAACATATGAAAAGTTTTCATTCAAGGTTTTTATTCAAGCATTTTATTATTAAAAACTGTAGTAGACAACCCTCTATTACTGCTTAATGTACTGTTTGGCTAATTAAACACTAATCACGTGTTCTTTATCCTCTCTTTTCATCTTGTGAGCAAAAAACCCGTGCGCTGACCAACCCACCGTTTCCACACCAATATTGTAGCCCTGTAAGCTTTAAAAGAGGTTTGTGGGGTCCGTCGGGGCAGCACCGCTCACTACTACTATTTTTGCGGCTGTAGCAGGGGCTCCCCTATTGTCCAACAAAATACATTGCAATTACATTCTGATATCAATTAACCCCTTAATCACCTTATTGGATAATAACCGCAAAGGTAATTAAGGGGTTAAGCCACCCTGGCCCGATACCCACCCTTCACCCATTCATTTGTACAGTGGCTTCATCATGCAACTATATATACATATATATATATATACAGATGATGAACCAATATACAAAGAAATGTTGAAGGGTTAACAAAAACATGCACAAATAAAAATACCACTTCTCCATATCAGCCACAGTCAAACACAATCCTTTCATAATAAAATCATTCTCATCTGCCAATCAAAAGCATCAAAAGCCAATCCAAACATTGAATTCACATTGTATACATGATGCATAAAATCTGTGCACCATGTACACTCTGCCAATCAATGTTAATAATAAAACATTCTAAAGAAAATACAATGAAATCCAAACAAATATACTATTTAAACCAAGCAAGGCAACCAAAAAAAATTACCATTAATTAATCAAATCCCAAAACAATTAAAATACCATCCAAATCAATTACACAATTAACTCTTTTAATCGTTTAACAAACCATTATCCAACAAAGTTAACATCTGCCAAAATAGTAGTACCAAAAAAAACCACTATAAAAAAGCAAGCTTCACCCTGACCTAAAGTACAGCATACAACACCAAAAATTACATCTATCTAATTAAAAATTACATTACGCACATTTAAGAATAGCAGCATATCAAAATACATTTCAATAGTGCAAAACAAGCATTTCCAAAAAATCATTTCTTACCCTGTATGTATATATCGATAGAGACATATCATACATACATACATACATACATACATACTGATGCAGCCGGGCTGAATCTAATGCTTGCCGGGTGCATAGCGGGCTAGCCGCGGGTCTGATCTCCGTTTAAAAACAGAGTTTCCCGCGCGGCGGCCGCTTCAATAGATAAGCGCTAGTGGCGCTTACTATTGAAAGCGCCCGAGGCGCGGGAAAACCGGACGGTTTTTGGCCGAAGACAGCCGCGCACCGCCCGCGCTATTTTTAAACTGCGGGGGCCGTTGCATTAGATTCAGCCGGGCTGCAACAGTACATACAGTGGCAAGAATTGAAAATGGCACAAAATAGTATCACATATAATAAATGACCAAAAACAGTTAAAGTATTAAAAAAATACATTTCTTTTGTTAACTTACCATTAACTGCACCACTCTCCGACTCCCGTTGAACACCAAGCTCTCGAACCAATCCACGCACAGCAACAGGAACCCATAAAATAAAAAATAAATAAATAAACCAAGACTTTTTTTTATAATCCAAAGCATCAATGGGATCTTGATCTGTGTTCTTCCGGCTTCTTTCTTGTTCTTCTGGGGTCTTCTGGGGGTCTTCTTATCATGCCCCGGTCCTCTTCTTTCTTGCGGAGGTCCGTCCTCCTCGGTGTCTGCCTTCAAAATGAGACAACTTAGGCTTTTATAGGCTTTTGACGTCACATTGTCGTCATATGTTTCCCACGGCCCTGATTGGGCCATGAAAACCATGTGATTTTGGGTGAAAAACCTAATATTGATGACGTTATTTAAAGGCAATGAAGCCAGCCAATCAGAATGGCTGTGCTTCAATTGCCTTTAAGATGACATCATGAAAAGAAAGATGGTGGCCCCACATCTGTGGGGGCACCGCGGACCCGTAGGGACCACCCCAGGCCCCCCAGACCCCCTTGGGAACCACCCGAGGCCCCTCAGACACCTGTGGGTCTGATCCGGGGCCCCCAGACAGCCACAGGCCTACCCGTGGGGACCTTATTGTGGCCCGCAGAGACCACCTGGTGGACCACGGCACCTGGCGGGTACCACGCGTAGGCCTCCAGACCCTGTTTGAAACATGGTGCTGGGCTACTGTAGGTCTGTGAGGTGACCCGTCAGGCCTACCGGGGACTCCCATGGGCCTGGGGTATTAACCCTATATGTAAAATAATAAATCATGTATTTATGGGGGGCACAGAGGGTGGGTTATGTATTTAATAAATACAATGATGTTTATTGTGGGGCTGTGTATTGTTTTTATTGTGGGTACTGGGGGTGGGGGAAGCCCTAAACAACCACCAAGGGCAAAATGCCCCCTTCACCTACCCCCGCTACCCACAATAAACCTGGCACGGCTGGTTAACCCCTTCATTGCTTTAGCGGTTAGCCGTTAAGGTCATGAAGTGGCCTTTAACTCCATGTTTCCTGCCTCGGATGCATGCCGGGGGGCTCCGGTGATGGTATTAATGAGTTTCAGCTCTGGAGACCCGCAGCATCAATCCCAGGCAGAAAAAAGGCCTGAATTTTTCTAAGTGCCGTTCCGCCACTCATCCGCAGCCTCTCCCCAGCAACTTGCCAACTTTTTGGGGCGAGACGGATTGCCGTGAAAATCTCAATTCTAGAGTGGCGAGTAGCGGCGCAAACCTACTCTCCACTACTAGAATTGAGTGGGTTTCAAAACATGGCTAGTTGCGGCGCAAAGTGCGTTTTTGCTGCGCCGATGGCGGGGAAAAAAAACGCCAACAAACTTGCCGTCTTTTTTGCTTTTCGCCAAGTTTTCGGGTCTTACTGAATCGTGGTATGTATTTTTGGCGAAAAACGGGCGAAAAGTGACTTTGTGCCGCTTACTGCATGAAGCCCTTAATTTAATACTTTCATCTGTGTGCTTTCTCCTTATTGCCGAACCTGCATTCAGTAACTATACCTAACTATTACGTATGGGTTAAGCACCAGGACTTACTGGATACTACGGGAGTGCCAACTGTTTCATTTTTACTGTCTTTACTATACGAGTTGAGCACCTGACTTTTTGATACAAAGTGACTCTAGTTACTACTTAGTTTCAGAGTCTTTTCACTTTACAACTATTACCAATATTCCCCGATTGATACTTGTGACCATTAGCCATGGAAGAATTTGTGGGCATTTTCGTAACACTCACTGACACAGCTAGTTACAGTGAAGCTGAGATAGCGAACATTATATACTTTTATTTGAAGCGGTTTTAGGACCTGACAAACTTGCAGACATATATAATGACCTAATTAAACTAAAGAAGTGGGAGGTGGATTTTTTCCTACAGTACATGGGGTAACATTCTCACACTACCACAAAGAAAAACTCATACCCCTGGGATTTAGAATAAAAAAACATCCGACCATAGGAAGAAATTACCCTGAATTTTGCAAGAAATGCATAGGGATTTTAAACAAATGTTCCTTTGGCCTAACTATCCTTGTCATCAAGCAATCAATCAAAGAAATTGCCAAAATAAAAAAGGAGATTGAGACACTTAACGCCAAGCATGGAGAGACACAGGCAGCAGGATATGTAGAAGGAAAGGCGCACAGCATCCGCATCAGTGGATCAAAAATAGATAAGGCAACTCCAGATATAGTAAAATTGTGTTTATTGCACAATCAGCTCAGCAATGAAGGTGTTGGAAACACACCAACATGTTTCATCCAACAGGACTTTATCAAGGTGTAAGGGAATAAGCATAAGCATACATTTTATAAGGTAACATTTGCGCCAAAAACGGCCTGAGAATTACATCATCAACATGCATCCCAAATCAGCTGACATAACATTGAGCAAAAACAATTTTTATCTACCCGAAAAAACGAACAATAACAAAAGCAATAATACACAATGTGAATGAATAAAAACAAGGTTAAAAAACGCATAATCATGTTATATTCCAGATGGAAACATTATACTATAATGGAGCATGATGGAAAACCATTATCTAAAGATAATATCAATAAACTATGACTAATTGAAAAAATATGTAAACAGACCAGCCAAAAAGATGTAACATGCTATCCGAATGTATCCACCTAAAGCATATATAATACCCTCTTCCTACAAATAACCAAATACATACATACATACATACATAAATACATACATACATAAATACATACATACATACATACATACATACATACATACATACATACAGTCAGGAGAGTCTAAATAACTAATGGTGTACAATTGTATAATGTTATTATATAGTTATTATAGACATTGGGACTATACTCGGAATATATTGTTCTTATACAATAGAGCACTTATTGGTGAAGCACAATCTACCAAATCACCAAGACACAGGCAGCAGACTGATAAAATCAAAATGACAATTGATGGATATCGCAACAGCTTGATCAGGTATAAAAAGGAGAAAGTATGGCTAGTAACGACTGATTACAGGAATGAAGGGTTTACCGCTGGCTGCTGGGATTTGGTGACAATACGACAGGACGGGGTGGACAAAGAAGGAACTTCTCATGTTCAAAACGAGCTGCAACCACAAGGACTGTTTATACAGTAATACAAGAGATACTCACCTATCGGATGCTATGGAGAACACCGCTGTGGATACATTTTTAGAACCAGCCAGTGGAGGACGCCCCAAACCCCCACTCCCCGAAACTGGGGAGCGATCAGGAGAGGTTGGGGGAACTCGACGATATCTGGAGCCCGAAACCAAGAAAGGAAGTTGATCCCGAGTACACCCGGAGAAACAGTGATTTACAACATCTCTGATTACATGCTTACGGCAGCTGAAACAAGTGTTCAACATAAAGATTTAACGTACAGACGCAGCCACCAGTATTAGAAATCGTGCCTTGGAAATTCTGAGGTAGTCTCACAGTAAATGTCTCAACATTGCCTCAACATTTCTGTGAGATTCTTAGTGGTCCATCGCTGTGTTAATCCGATTTGAATGGGACTGCAGGGACCCCCTGTTGTGTTAATCCGATGGGCCATTAAGAACCTCAGAAATGTTGAGGCAATATTGAGGCATGTTGTGGCATTTACTGTGAGACTGCCCCAGAATCTCCCCGAAATTCCCAGGTAAGTGTTTTAATACTGGTAGCTGCATTTGTATGTACCTACACATACACCGAACCCATTTCACTGGGAGGTCGATGTGTACAGATTCAACCGACAGCTGCGGCTAAAAGATTTTTTTAGCAGACCAGGACAGGATTCTTCTGCCACCAATGCCTCCCAGACCAGCACTGCGAGGAATATATTCAAATTAAAGAGTACATTTGACCCACAGACGGTAAACCACAATATTTCCATGTTCATGAATCTCCTGGAAAATGAGACAAAGAGCAGGATTAAGAACTATAAAATAAGTTGCAACAATTTCACCAGAGAGGAAGAGCATGCCCTAAAAACATTGCAAAAAACAAAGATATCATTATCAGGGCTGCGGATAAAGGAGGAGGCATTGCCTTGATGAAATATGCATATTATATGGAAGAAACTTTGCAACAGCTTGCCGTTTCCCGCCATTATAAATGCCTGCCAGCGGACCCCACTATCTCATTTAAAAAGAGATAGATTCAATTATATAGATTTGACTCACTAATGAATGGACAACAAATGAAATAGGCAAGTTCCTCACTCAAATGCATCCCATCATGCCAGTGCTGTATACGCTCCCCATGATACACAAATACACAACAGCAGCGCCGGGCAGACCTGTCATATCTGCCAAAGGCTTGCTGTTCCACCCAATATCGCAATTTGTGGACTTCTTCCTACAGCCTATGGTCACACGCATGGAAACATATGTTAAGGACACCACAGATTTTATTACTCAACAACCTAACGATTGACACAACGGATAGCATACTTGTA
This sequence comes from Ascaphus truei, assembly GCA_036426205.1. Lineage (NCBI taxonomy): Eukaryota > Metazoa > Chordata > Amphibia > Anura > Ascaphidae > Ascaphus > Ascaphus truei. Next base: position 13,935 of record WSYH01008318.1, read on the forward strand.
ACCCTTGATGTTTCAAGCATCTACACCAACATCCCTCACATAGAGGATCTAGAGGCCATCCGGAGTCAGTTTGGTAAATCTGTGGCACATCCCGATCCACCTCCTGAATTTTTACTCCTTTTCATGGAAGTAATCTTGCACAAAAACTTTTTTCGGTTCGAAATAAACTATTACCTGCTCTGATGGGGACTGCTATGAGCTCCAACATGGCACCTTCTTATGCCAATTTGTTCATGGATGTATATGGGCGGGACTTCATCTGGGGAATCCCCCCATATCCGAGCGCTCCTGGACATTATGCTCAAGTTGCGGCTGTTACTCCGGTCGAGTGACGTCAGCAGTGCAGTCTCGCGACATCAGAGGACGAACCAGGAAGCTCAGGAGGGCAGCTGCAGTTGGAGAAAATCCACTACAGAGAATCTCAGCGTTCCACGTGGAGAAAAAACAGATCATCACTCCAGGCAGCAGGACGGAGAGGATTTTATATCCTATATGCTTATTTACATCTGCTACTTTGTAAGTAGCGATCTACTTTTGCGCATTGACCATTACAAAAACGTACTTCACCAAATTTTGTTTTTTTTTCATTTTCATTTCAGAGCAACCAGGAACTCTTAATATATCCCCAGCCCATTTATGCTCATATTTTATTGTTTAGTTAGCAGTTTGCGCCAATGCTCTCGACAAATCACCAAAAAATCTACTCGCCGAACATAAATATCTACTCGTCACCTAGTGCCAAACGTGTGCTGCTTGGGCCAATAGGAGCTCGCCACGATATTAAATCCACTCGCCCGGGGCGAGCAAATTCTAAGTTTTGTCCGAACACTGTATAGTATATTCGATATATATTAATATATATAATATATAGATAATCTATATCTTTATATTATTATATATAATATATATATAATACAAAAGAAAGAAAGCGCCCGATCCTAGTTTAATATGAAAAATACACATTTAATATTCCAGTATTAGTCGGAAGTCCACCGCTCACCACGCAACTCCGGATGGGAGGAAATGGTAATGTGACCCCTGGAGGAGAAGGGGCAAGTGCAGTAGTCGCCGATGCGTAGTAGCGTATGGCAATGTCCCAGCAGAAATCACCTTAGCGTGAAGAAACGCGTTGGGAGTGTTAGTGTGAGCTACTGACAGTCTGTCACCATACTCATTTACACTTTGGCTTCTGCTGGGACATTGCATACACTGCTACGCATCGGCGAACTATTGCACATGCCCCTTCTCCTCCACGGTGTCACATTTCCTCCCACCCGGAGTTGCTGTTGTGAGCGGTGGACTTCCGGGTTACATCGGGAGAGGTTGCGCATTCTCTGAGGCCCCTGCCGGACGGTGGCTCAGAGCAGCTGGGACTTCACGGAAGAATAGAGTGGCGTGTGAGCAGAGCAGTGTCTTCCGTCAGTTGGCGAATGAGTATACTCATTACATGCTTATTTTTCACATTTGTTTGTGAGTTTAAATTTGTTGGACTTAATACTGGAATATTAAATGTGTATTTTCATATTACACTAGGATCGGGCGCTTTCTTTCTTTTTGTTTTGTAGATCTATTGGGAGGTCGTTGGTTCCTTACAGAGAGCAGCCGTATCCAGACTAGTGGGCCATCATCTATATTCCTAATATATCAACAGGATTATTTATTTTTTATGTTTTTTTATTGATTTTTATTGATTTTTATTTTTCAATTGTTTTTTTGTCTACAATTTTAATCATGCATATCTTTGGACACTAAGTCATTAGCTCACACTAATTTAGTTATATATTAGTATTATTTTTTTATTTTATTTTTTTCAATGTTTTTATTAGGCAATTAAACAATACAACAATCATGTCAAATATCACAGCCTAAAAATTTTTTTGAACATCTTTTCTGGGGGAGAAGCAGAGTGGCAACCGGAGTTGCCAGAGAAAAGGGGGGGCATGCCTTCGGGTGAAGGAAGGCAAACATAGGGGGGGGGTGTGAAGGAGGAAGGGGAAGGAAAGGGGGAGAGGGGGTAGGTGGGGGGGGGGGTGGGTAACCCATTTGGCTTGGTAGGTTCACTATTTCGGACAGTTTTTTAGTCCCTTACGGGGAGGAGGTGGGCCTCTGAGTTTGCTGACACTCTCTACTAAGGAGGATCCAGGGTTCCCAGATATCCTCAATGGCGGGGACTTTTTGTCTAACGATGGCGGTAAGCCTTTCCATAATCATCACATCACCGATTCTGTTTTTGATTGTGTTCAGTGCTGGCGTGGTCGTTTTCCTCCAGGAGGCCGCAACACAGCATCTAGCCGCGGTAAGAATGAAGGATATTAATTTCCTGGTGGGCCGGACAATGTCTGGCATTGGCGCGGCCAACAGGTCGCTCAATAGGTATTTCTAGGTCGGTGACCTCTTGTATCAAAATTTGGACCTTTGCCCAGTATTTCACAATTTCTGGACAGGACCACCAGATGTGGACCATGTCCCCTCTATTACCACAGACTCTCCAGCATAGGTCTGATGCCAAAGGGTAGATCTGGTTTAATCGTGCTGGGGTAAGATACCAGCCAAACATGATCTTGTAAATATTTTCCTTAATTGTAGTACATAGGGAAGTTTCTGAGGCTGCCTGCCAGATTTCTTCCCAAGTCTCTCTTTCTATATTCATACCCAGGTCTGCTGACCATCTGAGCATGTTGTCATGCTGTGTGGGAGTCGTTGAGTGCTCTAATGCATTATATATTTTCGAGATTAGACCCTTCTGGTGAGTCTTAACCTCGCAAAGGTGTTCAAACTTAGTGAGAGTGGGGTATTCTGGAAGAGGACAAGTGGTCCGTACAAAATTTCTGATTTGTAGATATTTGAATATGTCCAATTCTCTAATTTTATATTTAGTCCTCAGTTCTTGATAGCTCAGGAGCTTCCCTAGGCTCAGAAGATCAGCAATCGCCTCTATATATCATGCACTAGCAACAGGAAAAGCCATAAAATAAAAAATAAATAAATAAACCAAGACTTTTTTTATAAAAAAGCATCAATGGATATTGATCTGTGTTCTTTCCGGCTCTTTCTTGCTGTTGTGTTTCTGGGGTCTTGGGGTATCTTATCATGGCCCCGGTCCTCTTCTTTCTGCGGACGGTCCGTCCCTCGGTGTCGCCTTCAAAATGAGACAACTTAGGCTTTTATGGCTTTTTTGACGTCACATTGTCGTCATATGTTTTCCCCACGGCCCTGATGTTGGGCCATGAAAAACCAGTGGATTTTGGGTTAAAAACCTAATATTGATGTACGTTTATTTAAGACCAATGAAGCCAGCCAATCAGAATGGCTGTGCTTCATAATTGCCTTATAGATGACATCATGAAAAGAAAGATGGGTGGCCCCAACATCTTGGTGGGCCACCGGACCTCGGGTTGTAAGGGGGGGCACCACCAAGCCCCCCAGACCCTTGGGAACCACCCGTAGGCCCCTCAGAACTGTCGGTACTGATCCGGGGCCCCAGACAGCCACAGGCCTACCGTGGGGACCTTATTGTGGTCCGCAGAGACCACCTGGTGGACCACGGCACCTGGCGGGTACCAGCGTAGGCCTCCAGACCCTTGTTTGAAAACATGGTGCTGGGCTACTTGTAGGTCTGTGAGGTGACCCGTCAGGCCTACGGGGACTCCCACGGGGCCTGGGGTATTAACCCTATTATGTAAAATAATAAATCATGTATTTAGGGGGCACAGAGGGTGGTGTATGTATTGTAATAAATACAATGATGTTATTGTTGGGGCTGTGTATTGTTTTTAGGTGGTACTGGGGTGGGGGAAGCCCTAAACAACCACCAGGGCAAAATGCCCCTTCAACCTACCCCCGCTACCCACAAGAAACCTGGCACGGCGTTGGTTAACCCCTTCATTGCTTTAGCGGTTAGCCGTTAAGGTCATGAAGTGCCTTTAACTCCATGTTTCCTGCCTCGGATGCATGCCGGGGGGCTCCGGTGATGGTTATAATGAGTTTCAGCCTGGAGACCCGCAGCATCAATCCCAGGCACAGAAAAAAGGCCTGAAGTTTTTCTAAGTGCCGTCTCCGCCACTCATCCGCAGCTCTCCCCAGCAACTTGCCAAATTTTTGGGGCGAGACGGATTGCCGTGAAAATCTCAATTCTAGAGTGGCGAGTAGCGGCGCCAACCTACTCTCCACTACATAGAATTGAGTGGGTTTCAAAAACATTGTAGTGCGGCGCAAAGTGCGTTTTTGCTGCGCCGATGGCGGGGAAAAAAACGCCAACAAACTGCCGTCTTTTTGCTTTCGCCAAGGTTTTGGGGTGTACTGAATAGTGTATGTATTTTTTGGCGAAAAACAGGGCGAAAAAGTACTTTGTGCCGCTTACGCATGAAGCCCTTAATTTATACTTTACATCTGTGTGCTTTCCCTTATGCACGAACGATTCAGTAACTATATAAGTACTATTACGTAGGGGTAAGCACAGGACTTACTGGATACTACGGGGAGTGCCAACTGTTTCATTTTACTGTCTTTAACTATACGAGTTGAGCACCTGATTTTTGATACAAAAGTGACTTAGTTACTACTTAGGTTCAGAAGTCTTTTTCACTTTACAACTATTACCAATATTCCGATTGATACTTGTGACCATAGCCATGGAAGAATTGTGGGGCATTTTCGTAACACTCACTGACACAGCTAGTTACAAGTGAAGCTGAGATAGCGAACATTTATATACTTTATTTTGAAGCGGTTTTAGGACACCTGACAAACTTGCAGATATATATAATGACTAATTAACTAAAGAAGTGGGGAGAGGATTTTTTCTACAGTACATGGGGTAACATTCTCACAATACCACAAAGAAAAAATATACCCTGGGATTTAGAATAAAAACAATCGGACCATGGAAGAAATTACCTGAATTTTGCAAGAAATGCATAGGGATTTTAAACAAATGTTCCTTTGGCCTAACTATCCTTGTCATCAAGCAATCAATTAAAGAAATTGCCAAATAAAAAGGAGATTGAGACACTTAACGCAAGCATGGAGAGACACAGGCAGCAGGATATGTAGAAGGAAAGGCGCACAGCATCCGCCATCAGTGGATCACAAAAATAGATAAAGGCAACTCCAGATATAGTAATTGTGTTTATTGCACAATAGCTCAGCAATGAAGGTGTTGTGGACACACAACCAACATGTTTCATCCAACAGGACTTATCAAGGGTAAGGAATAGCATAACATACATTATAAGGTAACATTTGCGCCAAAAACGGCTCTGAGAATTACATCATCAACATGCCATCCCAAATTCAGTAATAAACATTGAGCAAAAACAATTTTTATCTAACCGAAAAAACGACGACAATAACAAAAGCCATTAATACACACATGTGAATGAATAAAAACAGGTTAAAAAACGGCATAATCATGTTATATTCCAGATGGACAACATTATACTATAATGGAGCATGATGGAAAACCATCTATCTAAAGATATATCAAAAACTATGACTATTGAAAAAATATGTAACAGACCAGCCAAAAGATTGTAAACATGCTATCGAATGTATCCACCGTACAAGCATATATAATACCCTCTCTTACAAATAACCAAAACATACATACATAACATTACATACATACATACATACATAACATACATACATACATACATACATACATACATACTACATACATACAGTCAGGAGAGTCTTATAATAACTAATGGGTGTACAATTGTATAATGTTATTATATAGTTATTATAGACATGGGGACTAAATCGGAATAGTTGTCTTATTACAATAGAGCACTTATTGGGAAGGCACAATCTACCAAATCACCAAGACACAGGCAGCAGACTGATAAATCAAAATGACAATTGATGGATATCGCGCAAAGCTTGATCAGGTATAAAAAGGAGAAAGTATGGCTAGTAAGAACTGATACAGGAATGAAGGTTTACGCGGGCTGCTGGGATTTGTGACAATACGACAGGACGGGGTGGGACAAAGAAGGAACTTCTCATGTTCAAAACGAGCTGCAACCACAAGGACTGTTTATATACGTAATACAGAGATACTCACTATCGGAGCTATGGAGAACACGCTGTGGATACATTTTTAGAAACAGCAGTGGAGGACGCCCCAAACCCACTCCCCGAAACTGGGGAGCGATCAGAGAGGTTGGGGAGAACTCGACGATAATCTGGAGCACCGAAACAAGAAAGGAAGGTGATCCGAGTACACCGGAGAAACAGTGATTTACAACATATCTGAATTACATGCTTACGGCAGCTGAAACAAGTGTTCCAACAACATAAAGATTTAACGTACGACGCAGCCACCAGTATTAGAAATCGTGCCTTGGAAATTCTGGTAGTCTCACAGTAAATGTCTCAACATGCCTCAAACATTTCTGTGAGATTCTTATGGTCCCATCGCTGTGTTAATCCGATTTGAATGGGACTGCAGGGACGTCCCCTGTTGTGTTAATCCGATCGGGCCATAAGAACCTCGAAATGTTGAGGCCAATATTGAGGTGTTGTGGGCATTACTGTGAGACTGCCCCAGAATCTCCCCGAAATTCCCAGGTAAGTGTTTTAATACTGGTAGCTGCATTTGTATGTACCTACACATACACCGAACCCATTTTCACTGGGAGGTACGATGTGTACAGATTCAACGACAGCTGCGGCTAAAAGATTTTAGCAGACCAGGACAGGATTCTTCTGCCACAATGCCTCCAGACCACGCACTGCGAGGAATATATTCAAATTAAAGGTACATTTGACCCACGACGGTAAACCACAAATATTTCCATGTTCATGAATTCCCTGGAAAATGAGACAAAGAGCAGGATTAAGAACTATAAATAAGTGCAACAATTTCACCGAGAGGAAGAGCATGCCCTAAAAACATTCAAAAACAAAGATATCATATCAGGGCTGCGGATAAAGGAGGAGGCATTGCCTTGATGAAATATGGATATTATATGGAAGAAAACTTTGCAACAGCTTGCGTTTCCCGCCATTATAAATGCCTGCCAGCGGACCCCACTATCTCATTAAAAGAGTAGATTCAATTATATAGATTTGTACTCACTAATGAAGGACAACAAAGTGAAATAGGCAAGTTCCTCACTCAAAGCAAACCATCATGCCAGTGCTGTATACGCTCCCCATGATACACAAATACACAACAGCAGCGCCGGGCAGAACTGTCATATCTGCCAAAGGCTTGCTGTTCACCCAATATCGCAATTGTGGACTTCTTCCTACAGCCTATGGTCAACCGAGGAAAACACTATGTTAAGGACACCACAGTTTATTACTCAACAACCTAAACGATTGACAACAACGGATAGCATACTTGAACCCTTGATGTTTCAAGCATCTACACCAACATCCCTCACATAGAGGATCTAGAGGCCATCCGGAGTCAGTTTGGTAAATCTGTGGCACATCCCGATCCACCTCCTGAATTTTACTCCTTTTCATGGAAGTAATCATTGCACAAAAACTTTTTTCGGTGTCGAAATAAACTTTACCTGCTGATGGGACTGCTATGAGCTCCAACATGGCACCTTCTTATGCCAATTTGTTATGGATGTATATGGGGCGGACTTATCTGGGGAATCCCCCATATCCGAGCGCTCCTGGACATTATGCTCAAGTTGCGGCGTGTTACTCCGGTCGAGTGACGTCAGCAGTGCAGTCCTCGGGACATCAGAGGACGAACCAGGAAGCTCAGGAGGGCAGCTGTGCAGTTGGAGAAAATCACAAGAGAATCTCAGCGTTCCACGTGGGAGAAAAAACAGATCATCACTCCAGGCAGCAGGACGGAGAGGATTTTATATCCTTATTGCTTATTTACATCTGCTACTTTGTAAGTAGCGATCTACTTTTGCGCATTTGACCATTACAAAAACGTACTTCACACCAATTTTGTTTTTTTTTTTCATTTTTCATTTCAGAGCAAACAGGAAACTTTAATATATCCCCAGCCCATTTATGCTCATATTTTATTGTTTAGTTAGCAGTTTGCGCCAATGCTCTCGGACAAATCCCAAAAAATCTTACTCGCGAACATAAATATCACTCGTCACCTAGTGCCAAAGTGTGCTGCTTGGGCCAATAGGAGCTCGCCACGAATTAAATCCACTCGCCCGGGGCGAGCAAAGTATTAAGTTGTGTCGAACACTGTATAATATAATATATATATAATTATAATATATATTATAGATATGTCTATATATATATATATATATATATATATATATATAATATAAATAAAAAAGAAAGAAAGCGCCCGATCTAGTTTAATATGAAAAATACACATTTAATATTCCAGTATTAAGTCCGGAAGTCCACCGCTCACCCGCAACTCCGGATGGGAGGAAATGGTAATGTGACCCGTGGAGGAGAAGGGGCAAGTGCAGTAGTTCGCCGATGCGTAGTAGCAGGTATGCAATGTCCCAGCAGAAATCACCTAGCGTGAAGAAACGCGTGGGAGTGTTGTTAGTGTGAGCTACTCGACAGTCTGTCACCATACTCATTTACACTTGGCTTCTGCTGGGACATTGCATACACATGCTACGCATCGGCGAACTATTGCACATGCCCCTCTCTCCACGGTGTCACATTTCCTCCCACCCGGAGTTGCTGTTGTGAGCGGTGGACTTCCGGGTGACATCGGGAGAGGTTGCGCATTCTCTGAGGCCCCTGCCGGACGGTGGTCAGAAGCTGGGGACTTCACGGAAGAATAGAGAGTGGCGTGTGAGCAGAGCAGTGGTTCCGTCAGTTGGCGAATGGGTATACTCATACATGCTTATTTTTCACATTTGTTTGTGAGTTTAAATTGTTGGACTTATTAATACTGGAATATTAAATGTGTATTTTATATTACACTAGAGAGGGCGCTTTCTTTCTTTTGTTTTGTAGATCTATTGGGAGGTCGTTGGTTCCTTACAGAGAGCAGCCGTATCCAGGCTAGTGGGCCATCATCTATATTCCTAATATATCAACAGGATTATTTATTTTTTTTTGTTTTTTATGATTTTTAGATTTTTATTTTCAATTGTTTTTTGTCTACAATTTAATCATGCATATCTTTGGACAACTAAGTCATTAGCTCACACTAATTAGTTATATTAGTATTATTTTTTATTTATTTTTTTCAATGTTTTTATTAGGCAATTAAAACAATACAACAATCATGTCAAATATCACAGCCTAAAAATTTTTTGAACATCTTTTTCTGGGGAAGCAGAGTGGCAAACGGAGTTGCCAGAGAAAAGGGGGGGCATGCCTTCGGGTGAAGGAAGGCAAACATAGGGTGGGGGTGTGAAGAGGAAGGGGAAGGAAAGGGGAGAGGGGGGGTAGGTGGGGGGGGGGGGGGGTTAACCCATTTGGCTTGTGTAGTTTCACTATGACCAGTTTTTAGTCCCTTAAGGGGAGGAGGGTGGGCCTCGAGTTGCTGACACTCTCTACTAAGGAGGATCCAGGGTTCCCAGATATCCTCCCATGAGCGGGGACTTTTGTCTAACGATGGCGGTAAGCCTTTCCATAATATCACATCACCGATTCTGGTTTTGATTGGTCAGTGCTGGCGTGGTCGTTTTCCCTCCAGGAGGCCGCAACAAACGCATCTAGCCGCTGGGGTAAGAATGTAGGATATTAATTTCCTGGGGGCCGGACAATGTCTGGCATTGGCGCGGCCAACAGGTCGCTACAATAGGTATTTCTAGGGCGGTGACCTTTGTATCAAAATTGGACCTTGCCAGTATTTTCACATTTCTGGACAGGACCACCAGATGTGCGACATGTCCCCCTATTACCACAGCTCTCCAGCATAGGTTGATGCCCAAGGGTAGATCTGGTTTAATCGTGTGGCGGTAAGATACCAGCCAAACATGATCTTGTAAATATTTTTCCTTAATTGGTAAGTACATAGGGAGTTTCTTGAGGCTGCCTGTCCAGATTTTCTTCCCAAGTCTTCTTTCTATATTCATACCAGGAGTCTGCGACATTGAGCCATGTCTGTCATGCATACGTTTTCTGTGGGAGTGTGGTGGAGGGAGTTTGATGCTCTAATGCATTATATATTTTCGAGATTAGACCCTTTCTGGTGAGTCTTAACCTCGCAAAGGGGTTCAAAACTTAGTGAGAGTGGGTATTCTGGAAGAGGACAAGTGGAGTCCGTACAAAATTCTTGATTGTAGATATTTGAATATGTACAATTCTCTAATTATTATTTAGTTCCAGTTCTGATTAGCTCGGAGCTTCCCTAGGTCAGAAGATCAGCAATCGCCTCTATACCCCGTGTGTTGAATTGGACGAACAGTTTAGTAGATCCACATCCCGGACGGGAATTTCGCGGTTGTTTTAAAAGATAGGGGTGCAGCTGAGAGCTTGTTGAGAGAAGGTCATATTTAAATTTGCATCTATTCCAGACGTCCCACGTGGACGTGAGGCCTGCAGTTTAATAGTTTAGATATAGTGCCCATCTCCTCTGTCCAGGCTCCAGGGTTAGGTTGCAAAGAAGGCATTTGGCATATTGAGTCTCTATTTTAACCCAGCAACAACTGGTAGGGTCTGAGTTCACATACTACCTGCTAGACGTGGGCAGCTAGGTAGTATTTATATAAATAGGTACACCCTTTAACCCCTCCTTGGATCTCGCGGCCATCAGGACCGATCTGGCTAGTCTGGGCCTTTGCCTGCCAAATTGGAAGGGTGACAACTTGTCTGTAGTATTTTAGATCAGTGGCCGGAACGTGGATCGGGAGTGTCTGAAAAAAAAAGAGTATAAACATTCTTGGGAGTATATTAATTTTGGTTGGCCGATCATCCTCCCGAACCACGAGATCTGGTAACTTCCCACTGATCTAGATCCTTTTTGATCTTGTCCCAAAACTTCGGGTGGTAGTTATCCCAGTACAAATCCCGGTAGTTGCCTTGACACATTAATTCCCAGATACTAAATGTGCGAAGGGCACCATCTATAGTAAAATTTAGTTTAAGGAGTTTGACTAGGTGGGATCTGGGAGGCTAGATTTAGGGCCTCTGATTGTCGCTGTTTATTTATATCCTGATACCTCACAAAAGCATCAGTCGTTCAATCATGAAGGTTAGGGAGGGAAGTTAGGGGCTTAGTCAGAGTTAGAATGATATCATCAGCGGAAATGGAAAAATTTGTATTGTTCCTTTAGTCAGAGGGGGATACCCTGAATATTCGGGTTGTTGTCTTATTCTAGTCGCCAGTGGTTCGATCGAGAGGGCGAAAAGGAGAGGGGAGATGGGGGCATCCTTGTGGGTTCCGTAGCGAATTTGGAAATCGTTCGGGGCCGCCACCTGATAGTCTTACTGAGGCTGTCGGGTTTTGCATATAGGGCTTGGACCCCTGCTAAGAATCTTTGAACCCAAATTTGTCACGTGTTTGCATCTATAAAATAGCCAGTCAATTCTTGTCCAAAGCTCTTATCTCTTGCGTCAAAGGCTTAGTTTAGCATCGCCTTTGCTCCTGAAAGGTGGGAGGGTCAACTAGGTTAATGATTTTGACGGGTATTGTCTGGGGCTAGGCGGCCCAGGAAAACCCGACCTGGTCCATGTGTATAGTCTCGGTGTGGTAGGATAAGTCTGTTCGCCAAGATTATACTATTAATTTTAGGTCGTGTTCAACAGTGATGATTGTGTCATAACTTCCACATTGGGTGGGGTCCTTCCCTTCTTTGAGTATTATAGCCCGATTGGCGGAGACATGAAGACGGGATAGGACTCCCTCTAAGAGAAAGATTTGACAAGCTTAATAGATGGGGGACAAGATGGGGAGAAATTTCTCTATAGTAGGCATTGTGTAAACCATCAGGGACGGCGCTTTGGATTTTTGAAGCCTTAAGCACCATTTTCTAATTTTCCGCTGTGATTGTGGCATTCAAGATAAGATTTTCTCCTTGTAGCGGGGGATTGATCGCAGTCTCTAGATAGTCTAGTGGCTGCTGAAGTTCGTTAAGCATGGGTTAGAGAAGAGTGGGACCCTTAGTTTATATAATTTGTATAAAATTTGGTAAATTCCTCCGCTATTTTTTTCCCCCGTTTATAGAGCTCACAGACCCGTCGACGTTCCGGATCCGCGCCGTTATTTGCGATCTTTTTGTGTATACCCTTCGTAAATTGCTAGCAAAGAAGTCTATTCAGCTATTGTTCCCTTTAATCATAAACCTCTGACCCGTGCCATATTGGAAGAGCTTTTTCTCTACGTTATCCAATTGAATGATTCTAATTCTCTTTCTAGCAGGTGTCAGAGCTGTTTTATATTCTTAAATTCTTCGCCGGGAGGGTTATTTTGTGTGCTGCTGCTCTAAGCTAATTATTGAAGAAAGCGACCCTAATGGGTGTCTAAAAGGTTTGAGTTGAAACGCTTCTCATAGGACCGGCTGGGCTGTGTATAAGACCTTGGGGGCGGGTCCAGTAACTGGTCTCCGCAAGGTGGCTGGGCGGAGACCCTTAACTGTCTAAGGTTAACCCCGGGCATATGGTCTCTAGGGTGTCCCTAGTTTGAAGAGGCTTCCAGGGATACCTTATTGCCGGGCTAGTGCAGATAGATCTATCCGGGCAGAGCCCCTATCCCATCTTGTGTGGGAGATTGAAGGGGAGGAACTTCTTTGGGTTTCCATGTAGTGAGTGGTGGTGTAGGTTGGGAGTCCGGGAGGAAGGGGAGGGGAGTGGGTAAGGATGGTGGGATGTGGGGGATGAGTGCTGGTTTTTATGAGGGTAGGTACATAGGGATAGAGGGGGATGAGGGGGGGAGGGAAGGGAGAAGGGGAGGACCAAAGATGGAAAAGAAGAAAAACTAAGGGGGGGGGGAAGGGGGGGAGGGGTTGTAATAGAGGTTGGGAGGGTGAAAGTCAGTTCAGTACATATCCCCCTTTGTATCGTTTTAGTTCGCATGCAACATCAAAGTACACAGAGTCTGAATCAAAGGGGGGAACAGCTATGGGTTAGCATTGCCCTCAGATCACCGGTGGTAGGGGTTCCGTGGGGATTGGGTGGGTGATGGTTTTTTACTGGGGGTGGAAAGGGGGGGCACGTAAGAGAGAGGGGGGAGAATGGGTGGGGCGAGAGGGTATGAGGTGAGGCGGTGTGTAGCTTTTGTGTGTCGGTTTAAGACAAATGGGGTGTTTTGGTCTGTTACTGCATACAGGATAAGATCAGTTAGTAGTACTCTTATCCCTCATATCCAATAAACCTTTAGTGGGGGGGTTACACAACCATGAAGGAATAAATATTGGGAGGGGGGGAACCATACTGATTATAGTTTGGTATGTATAGAAAGTCTAAGAGGGGGTATGTATGCAGATACAACAGCTTTTACAAACCCGTCCTGTTAGCGTTTGACCACTGATGGGCGCGGGCGGGACTGAAATGTCTTGCGCTGTGGCCAATCTTTCAGGGAGGGAGGGGGAAACCAGGATCGGTGAGAAAGATAGAAAGCTCAGGGAGACCCCTCGGCCGACGTAGGGGGTGAACACTGGCAGACCTGAACGGGGAGTGAGTGGTGACTCTTGGGTGGAGGTCACTACGGAGCCCTGGTTATTTGGTAGAAGAAACGCTTCGGTCAGGAGTCGGAGCTTCCGTCGGCGTCCGGGGATGTGAGGCCGCGCCACAGTGTTGACCATCAGTCGTGGCTCGTCAGTAACCTCGTGGCGCTCCGCGGAACGGGGAGCTTCCGCGAACCGGGCCGCCATGTTGTGTGTAGGAGATTGCAGCACGTCTGGGATCCATCGTGGGGCGGTTATAAGGTCGCTCCGCGGCGCCATTTTTGAAGGAAATTTCGTAGCATGGCGGTGGCTGTCTTCCGACGGGAAACCGAGGCTTGCTGCGGAATCCGAAGTTGTGCGCGGGTGTCCGTCGTCCGATTGCCTTGGTAAGAATGCTGGATCCGGGAAGGAAAAGGATGCTGCGGCGCTCCGGGATCGGAGGCCTTCCACGTTGAAGGAGGTAAGGCCGCTTCAGCTAGCCATTTTGAAGGAGTTTCGGGGCTGATGGTGGTGTGGACCGGGGCTGGGAAGCTTGGTTTACTGTGCTGGGCCTCTTTTATTGGTCCCCGGGATTGTCTTGTTCGCAATGTTCCGCGCCCGTCCGAGGCTCTACAGGTTGGTCCATCTTTATCCTTGTTTTCGGTTACCAGCTGGTGGGCAAGATTGGAGGGAGTCCACGGGGAGGCCCAGTGAGCTTTTGCTAGGTGTCCATGTCCTCCGCGGTGCCGGATGGTCGGAATGTAATTTACCCTTGTGGGGATATATCAAGTTTAAGGGAGATAACCCCATTTATATTTTATTCCTTCTCGCGCGGAGGATGACTGGAACGTTAGGGGACGCAGCGCTTTGCGTCGATCCACTGTCAGCTTGGAGAGGGACATTATAGACCTGAAGCGCGGGTTGCTTCGGAACGTGATCGTTGTCCCTTTCTTACTGCTACTCCTATTAGTTTGTCTTTGGTTTGGTTAGTAGCTGTGGAGTCGCACGATCACATCCCGCCGACGGGTTTGGGTCTTCGGAGCGCGGGCCCCAGGCTCTGTGCACCCTATCAAGTTCCATATCCCGGGGTTCAATGTCTGGGCATATGGAGAGAAGAAATCATTCAGGTAAGCTCGTAGGTGCGTTGGGTTAGTACCCGCCTCAGGATGCCGCGGATCCCCAAGGTCTGGCTGGCGATCCTCTGTTTTCCTGATTTTCTCCAAACCGTCTCGGAGCGTATTTATTTCTGGCTCCAGGCATAATGCTCATCATCGCCTCTGATTGGTGGTGTAAGCCTCATCCAGGTCCTGGTTTCCAGTGTGGTAGTGCGTCCTGCATGGCCCTGGATATCATGCCTAATTTCCGCCACCGCCGGTCCTTTATATTGGCCTGTATATAATGTTGGAGTTTGGCATGGAGTTCCTCCAATATTCCTTCGGATCCTCCCGTCGGGGGAAGGGGGGTCTCATAGGCTTGCTGTGTCTGAGAGCCTTGTTTGCCTCGTGGGCCCAAAGCTGGGCCATCTTGCCTTCTACTCCCCGTCTCAGCGGGGTTGTTTTTGCAGGGGTGAGTACTTGCCCACCCCTGAATCGGTGTGGATTTTTCCCCTTATTAGCCATCCCGCTGGGTTTAAGAGGGTCTTCATGGGCTTTTTTTTTTCGGGTTTTTTGCCCGGTGGTGTGAAGGGACTAAAATCAGTGGTTAATTAGTGTGGGTCTCCGGAGCTCACTCACTTACCTCTGTCCTGTCCGATGCACGTCTCTGGAACGCCCCTATTAGTATTATTTTTAATTGTGTGTCATTTATATTAGGATATTGCTAACTGATATCTATTTGGTAACATACTATGAGTGATTTATTATACTTGATATATATACCATCAATGGAGGTGAGACACCTGAGGGCCCAGTCTTTTTTGTTTGTCATAAATATGTGTATGTTATTATTATATATATTCTATATATATATATATAATATATATATATTAAATATATATATATACATACATATTAATAATACATACATACATACATACTACAACATACATACTAACATACAAAGCATACATAAATACATACATATATATATATGTATGTATGTATGTTATGTAGTAATGTATGTATGTATGTAGTAGTGTATGTATTATGTATATATATATGATATATATAATATAATATATATATATATTAGAGGATATATGATATATATTATATTG
>WSYH01008319.1:0-29647 GCA_036426205.1 Ascaphus truei
AGTCAGAAGCCCTGAACCTAAGCCTGCCAGAGCCAGAGGTGAAACTCTTCAAACTAAACTTTAATTACCGTTGGAGTTCATCCTGTATCTAATATTTGGGAGTTAAGATATCGAGGACCTACCAATCCCTATATCAACATAACTATCCGACCTTGTTCCATAAAATCAAACAAGATTGGGAGAAATGGGGAGGATACCAGATATCATGGATCGGGAGAATGATCTCGGTTAAAATGCATATACTCCCTAGATTACTATACTATTTCCAGACTCTCCCGGTCCATATCCCTGGCTCGGAATTGAAAAACATCCAAAAGCTAATCTTCCACTTTATTTGGCAGGGAAAAAAACCTAGAGTTTCCAGAACAGTTCTCTTGGCCTCAAGGGGGAGAGGAGGAATGGGAGTCCCAGACATCACAAGATATTACCTGGCCGCCCAACTGCGACAGGTGGTAGTCTGGAACGCTAACCCAAACCAATACTGTTGGCTAGATATAGAAACACAATATGCCGGGACGCCTTCACTTCCGGCCTGCCTTTGGTCCCTGAGCAGGGAGGACATGCAGAATAGCAAATTCAAATTAGGCCCAATGAGACACACATGGGAGACCTAGATGAAAAGTAAATTCAAATATAAGCTCACAACACCTCAATCCCAATTTACACCAATTCATAAAAATCCGAAATTCCCTTCTGGCTGTGAGCCCAGACAATTTGATCAATTCAAAGCAAAAAATATTAGAGCGGTTGCCGACTTCTTGAGCTTTGGGGAGTTCCTGAGCTATCAAAACTTACAAACCAAGTATGAAATAGTAGGGCTGAATGCTTTCAAATACCTACAAATACGGCACTTTATTCAAACACTATCCCCAACGTTGGAATTTCCCCCTCTCACAGGTTTCGAGCGGCTCTGTAGAGAAACAGCTCACCAGAAAGATCTGTTAACGCAAATTTGTGCAGAACTAGAGAGGGCCACAGAAGCCACCACACACGACTATATGCTACATTGGGCAGCAGAATTGGACATAGTTATAGACCGAGAGGATTGGGAAAGTATTTGGGAAAATGCCTCAGGGACCTATATATGTACCACAATCAAAGAAAATATATACAAAATATTGTTTCGCTGGTATCTCACTCCAGTTAGAATAAATCAAATCTACCCTCTGGCCTCCGATCTATGCTAGAGAGGCTGCGGTCAAAAGGGGGACATGGCCCATATTTGGTGGACATGTCCAGAAATTCAGAAGTACTGGGAAACTACACAAAATTTAATAAGAGAGGTCACAGACCTCACAATACCCATTGACCCGCTGACCTACCTGCTGGCCAGACCGTTAGAGACACTGGACCGACCAACAGGCAAATTAGTCTCCTTCATTCTCACTGCGGCCAGATGTGCGGTGGCAGCCGCCTGGAAGAAAGTGTCTCCCCCTTCTAAACAAACAATAACAAAAAGGGTGCAAGAGGTGATGGAAATGGAGAGACTGAAAAGTTCAGTCCGCGCTCTGTTGTGGCTGGCGGTTTTACTACCCACCACCAGTACACACTCAAGTGTACCGTTCCTGCTTATTTCCGATCATTTCTATGCTATCAAAAACGGACAGGCATCCTAAGGACACCTATTGAAGGCCCCGGTTCCTGCACATGTGTGCTACACTCTGCACCACGCTACCACACGTGGAGGACAGGAGAGTGAACAGAGACAGCCCCAGCGCGCGGGTCTGATCTCTCAGAACTGAGATTACCCTTCATACTTCTTATGTGATGCCCTACTCCTGTGATAGACACCAGAATCGGGGATTATTAAAGAAATTTTATATGTAAGTTACTAATTTTATTATTTGTTGCTAATACAATATCTATCTCTCATCTTGGTGCGCTTTTGTGTTTTTTCTTGTTTTGCTGAAATGGAGAGACTGTCAGCCTTTCTGAAAAGGTCCACTACCTCTTTCAATAACATATGGGACCCATGGCTAACACAAATGGCTCTCCTGCGCCGAAATGCCCCATAACAGTAGAAGGAATCACCAGGATAAAACAAAGGCCCAAGCTGTGGACTCCTCCAAGGAGAAGGGGAACAATGCCCCCCACCTACCCCCCCACCCTCTCCCCCCTCCCCCTCTCTCTTCCCTTTTCTGTTTCCACACTCGCGCCACCCCGGTAGACCCCGGAGGGTCAGGGGGACGTTGAGACTTTCTCCCCCTCTCTAGATAAAGTGAGAAAAACCTGTATTAGGCCTAAATATTGTGAATATTTGAATTGCTGTGAAATGTTATAAATGCCTAATAAAGAAATTTGAAACAAAAAAAAACCATATACCGTCTATGGTGCTCAGTCTAGACGCAGAAAAACCATTCGATAGAATCGACTGGCCCTACTTGAAGGAGACGCTTGGAGAGTTTGGTCTGGGTGGGAGAATGATGGAGGCAATTCTCGCTCTGTACCAGGGACCGACGGCGAAGGTCAGGCACCAGGGCTTCCCTTCGGGGGAATTCCTGATAAAGAGCGTCACCAGACAAGGATGTCCTCTATCTCCCCTTCTTTTTGCGCTATGCCTTGAGCCCCTAGCGGCGCACATCCGCCTCAGTCCAAACATAGCAGGAATCCAAATTGGAGAACAGACACATAAAGTGGCCCTGTATGCTGATGACGTGATACTAACACGATCACAGCCCCTCACCTCTCTGCCTAATATCTTCAGTCTATTAGGGGAATTTAACGCGTTATCAGGGTTCAAAATTAATCAGGCAAAGTCAGAAGCCCTGAGCATAAACCTACCTAAAGTCACTGAAAAATTGACCACGGTGAACTTTAACTTTAAATGGCAAACCTCCTCTATTAAATATCTAGGGGTAAATATCATGAAACAATTTGGCACCCTGTATAAAGCAAATTACCCCAGACTGACACGGACACTGAAGGAGGATCTCAGGAAGTGGGCAGGGTACAGTATATCCTGGATCGGCAGGATCCAGACTCTCAAAATGAATCTCCTCCCCAGTATTCTGTACCTATTTCAGACCCTACCGATCCCTATAATCAGGGAAGACATCTTCCGGCTACAGTCTGCAATGGTGAAATTCGTCTTGGGTAATAAAACACCCCGAATCAAAACCAACACACTTATTCGGCCCACACGAGAGGAGGGTTAGCGGTACCTTGCTTGTTATCGTATTTCAGAGCGACCAAATTATCCCAAATTACCCAGTGGCAAACCCACCCAAGTTTAAGGCGCTGGGTGGAACTGGAGACAGACTGTTGTGCCCCGGTGGCACTACAGGACTTAATATGGCTTCCAAAAAAGTGCATAAAACCATCAGTAACCCGCTCTCTGCGGTAAGCAGCTCGTTATCATTATGGGATAAGAGCAAATATAAGTTTGCCCTTACAAGGCAACACTCCTTGATGACCCCAATTTTGGGAAACCCTGATTTCGCTCCGGGCCTGCAAAGTAAAGATTTTGTAATTTGGAAACAGAAAGGCTACACACGCCTGCTACACCTGGAGGGGAGAATATCAATCAAACCTTTTGAGCAAATTAAATCTGAAAAAGCAGTACCAAATTCAGAATTCTTTAGATACCTCCAATTAAGAGCATTCTATGCTAAATCCCCAAACCGCCCCAGGTGAACTAATTTTGAACAGCTCTGTTCCAGAGGGACAGATTCCAGGTGACTTATCTCTGGTATATACAAAGAGGTGGTCTGCCCGGTAACAGAGGACGACGTGGTACTTAGTTACAGGACCAGGTGGGAGAGCGACCAAGGGGAAACATTAGACAACGAAGACTGGGACTATATTGTTTTAGCGGCTTCCAAGAGCTCTATATGCACAACATTAAAGGAGAATGCGAATAAGGTCCTGATGAGATGGTACTTGACCCCGCTACGATTATCTAAATTTGTCAAAGATTACCCCCCATTGTGTCCCAAACAATGAGGGGGAACAGGCAGACGTGCTGCACATGCTGTGGGGTTGCTCCAAGGTAATCCCAATCTGGGATGACATCAGGAATTGGCTTCAGAGAATTCTTGGTCGCACGATCCCTTTAGACCCCTGGTTATTTCTGCTGGCCAGACGCACCCCGGGGCTAAACAGATCGGAGCACAAATTAATTGCACATTTTGCAACTGCCCTGAGGTGCGAAATCGCATCATTGTGGAAGCAGCCTGAGATACCCAATATCCCACAAATCAGGAATAGAATCTGGTATGTCTGCCGGATGGAGCAGTTAACGAGTCTGGTTAACGACACAGGCACAAATTTTCTAAAAGTTTGGGCGCCTTGGTTAGCCCAAATCGATATCCCAGGGATCAGTGCCTCCAATATATTGCTTTAATAGTCATCAACGCATTCTCCTCTGATGTGTGGAGGCAGTGGAAAGACGTATATAGATTAACCAAGCAGGACAAGATGTTAGGCCGGACAGATAGAGGCCTAGGATGGCTAGCCCCAACACAGCGCAACCGTCAGATGAAGGGCGGGAACCTTAGGCCGGGACCGCACTCCTGGGCTCAACAACGCTGGGCTCTCCCCGTAAATACCCGGGGATTTGAAACTTTCTGAGACTACACAGGGCGCCAAATTGTTTCGTGATATTTACCCCTAGATATTTAATAGAGGAGGTTTGCCATTTAAAGTTAAAGTTCACTGTGATCAATTTTTGACGTTAGTGTGTCTCCCCAGTATGTCAGTTATGTTTACTCACAACAAAGGAGTCGACGTGGTTACCTCTATGTATGACACTGTGCTGGTAGATACTGTTATGATTGTACCATGCACTCAATAAAAAACATCTTTGGATGAAAAAAAAAAAAAGTGAAACAACTGCCTGGAAAGCCTATTATATCAGGCATCATATCTCTTACTACGCATCTATCGGAATATATAAATTAATTCCTTCAACCACTAGTCTCCTTATTACCCTCTCATCTTACTGTAAAGACACCATACACTTATTGCAAATAATTGATAAACAGAAATGGGATGATGAGTGTATTTGTGTGTCCTGTGATGTATCTTCCCTCTATGCATGCATAAAACATGATGGTTCTTTGCCCACGAAACAAAGATTTTATTCTGGAGAGTATTAGATTTATTTTAACCCACAATTACTTTTATTTTGAGAATATATTTTATTTACAGAATTGTGACATGAATTGAATATACAATTAAGCAATTCATGAAATGTAGGACTAAATATATTGTTTATATTTTAGAATGTCCTTGTGGACTCCAATACATTGGAAAGACAAAAATAACTTTAAAATAACGGTTCATGGAACACAAAAGGAACATTGAAAGAGAGTTTTTACAGCATAGTGTGTCCAAACATTTTCTTGAGAGTCACAATTGTGACTCTAAAGATTTGAAAATTAAAGGAATTGAATGTGTTACCTTGGGCCAGAGAGGAGGAGAAAGGTTAAATAAATTATGTAGAATAGAAACTAATAATAAATAATTAATGAGTGTATTCTATGTAAAATTAAATATTTTAAATTAATGTTTTGATTAATACACTTAACAATTGAATTATACTTTTTATTTATATTTACTTTTTGGTGATTGTGGATATTGAATAGATTGGAGTATTGTTTGGTGGGCAATATAGGAACATAATATAAATTATATTATTTATATTTTATCTATACATTTTATTTGTATTTCTAAGTAGTGTACTATAATATTAGGGGATAATTGTATCCCCACAGGTCATTCCATTATTTTTTCAGAATAAATATCATTGAATATGCAATATGTACCCCCATTAAATATTTGTTAATGTAATTGATTAATGTATTGATTCTATTTAAAGTTTTGCATTTTATTATTATCACCGTTAGTTTGAATATTGTAATGAATGTTTTTTTATTGTAGTTGATACCTTTTCTAATGTATGCCAAATGGTAGCGGTATATGGACTTTTGATAGGAGGTATTGGTCTAAATTGACATTCAGACCAATACTCGGACCTCGGCTACCTCTCATCCTCTGCTCCAACCTAGACCATGGCATTGCACCTCAACCATCCTGCTCTCCATACTCCTGACCACAGCATTGTACCTCGTCCATCCTGCACTCTCCAAACCTGACCTTGGCAAGTATTAATGACAACCCTGACCTCTCTACCCCAGACCTGGCTAGTCCGACTGCTCTACACTCCGGACGTGATCCTTGTGTCTGGTGTGTTCATACTCCCACCTCAGTACAGGGGTCTCGTCTTGTTTGTGGTGAGCACAGCGCAACATTATATGACCCAAATTATTGAGGAACCAACCAGGAGAGGGGCAATACAGGATTTGGTAATATCAAAAAATGTAGAAGTAATAGCAAATATTCAAGTCCTGGAACATTTGGGTAACAGTGATCATAACATGGACTCATTTGAAATAAATGATCAAAAAACAGATTACTTGGGTTCAACAAAGACCATAAACTTTAGAAAGGCAGATTTTAATAAACTGAGGACTATTCTACAAGTAATACATTGGGATGATGCTTTTACAGGGGAAAATGTAGCAGATAAATGGGCAGACTTCAAAACATTGTTAGAAAAGCACACTCATCAGTGTATACCCTTTGGTAATAAGTATAAAAAAAATAAGTCAAAACCAATGTGGCTAAATAAACAGGTAGGGGAGGAAATTGAAAAAAACAGGCAGGCGTTTAGATTCTTTAAGTAAGAAGGGACGGAGGCATCGTATCAGAATTATAAGGAATGTAACAATAATTGCAAAAGGACAATTAAATTGGCAAAAATGGATAATGAAAAAAGGATTGCAATAGAAAGTTAGAACAACCCTAAAATGTTCTTTAATTACCTTAATAACCCAAAAATATGAGGAAAGAAAATATAGGACCCCCTGAGGAAGTGACGTATCACAAAACGCATAGGTTCAGAGGTCACAGCGCCTTTGGAGGAAGTTGGATCTGTGCAGCGTTTTGGATTATCCCCATCTGACATGTTGACTGTGCGAGAGTGGTATCATCAAATCTATCTGTGCATCCCTGTATCATCTTTGGGGCCTCCCCGGATATCGGAGGGAGTTTGCGGTCATTCCCGGCTTACTCAAGTGCTCACAGAGAACTCGCCCTCTTCAAGTCTTCTGCCACTGTTTGGTCTTCAACGCTGATTGTATCCGGTCCAGTTGTAAGTAGGGTTTAGGGTTTTAACCCCTTGATGATCCGCTGCAACAAGCTCCTCTGTGTTTTATAATAAATTAGTTTAATATTTTCAGCTTCTGTGTTTCATGTTTGATGTTGTTTTATTTTTTGTTTTCTTGTAGTTTTGTGTTACCATGCAGTATACACTTTGGTCTTTTCTTGTGTGTTTATTCGCATGTCACGGACCTATACTATTGAGTCTCATCAATGATTTGGACAGATTGGACTTTCATTCATTTTGGACTCATTGGACATTATCATTTATCGTTGTGGGCGCCGGTTTGTATTTGTTTTACTGTTCCTCTTTCTGGTGTTGTTTCCACCAGCTGATAACTGGCTTCCCTTTAATATTTCATATTTTATTGCACATTTATTATAGTTTCGATTATATAGTGATTAGCGCTCTTCAAGCACATTTCTTTTGTGTTATCTCTTTTGAATACATCGTAGTTCTGTTGTGCAGAAGATTTTTTTTTTAAAAGAATGCACAGGGGTGCAAGTTGGTGGAAGGTGATTTCCTTTGTGACAGAATGGCGCCAGCACCGATGTCCAAAACATCCACCTCTACTGTAAATGGTAGTTTGGGATTGGGGTGAATCAGGACCGGTGCATAACTAAAGGCCTTCTTTAAGAAGTTGAAGGCCTGGATGGCTGCAGGTGGTCAAGACCCGATGTCGGCTCCTTTCATGGTGAGGGCTGTGATAGGCACGACAATGGACGAGAAATTGAGAATGAATCTCCTATAATAGTTTGCAAAACCCAGAAACCTTTGTATGCTCTTGAGGGAATTGGGAAGCGGCCAATCCACGACAGCTTTTAGTTTGGAGGGATCCATGGAGAATCCGGTACTGGAAATGAGGTAACCTAAAAACGAGGTTGAGGTTTGATGAAAGTGGCACTTCTCCAACTTGGCATAGAGTTGATTCTGATGGAGGCGTAGTAGTACCTGCTTGACTTGTTCGATGTATTAGAGAAAATCAAGATGTCGTCAAGGTGAATAAGAAAGTTGTTGAGGAGATCTCTGAATATTTCATTTACCAAGTCCTGAAAGACCGCAGGGGCATTGCACAAGCCAAATGGCATAACTAGGTATTCATAATGACCGTCCCTTGTGTTGAAAGCCGTCGTCCCCTCGTCGCCTTGACGGATCCTAACCAGGTTATATGCTCTGCGAAGGTCCGACTTAGTGAAGATGGATGCTCCTTGAAGACGGTCGAACAATTCGGATATTAGAGGCAATGGGTATCGTTTTTTTATGGTGATTTTGTTTAGGCCTCGATAATCGAAGCATGGACGAAGGGTACCACACTTCTTTTTGACGAAAAAGAACCCTGCCCCAGCCGGTGAAGAGGAGTTCCTGATGAAGCCCCTCTGAAGGTTTTCCTGAATGTATTTAGACATGGCTTTAGTCTCTGGAAGGGAGAGCGGATAAGAGCGGATAAGAGCATCCCCTGGGGAGGACAGCACCTGGCAGAAGATCTATAGGGCAGTCGAAGGGTCGGTGAGGCGGGAGTTTCTCTGCTTTGGTCTTATCGAATACATCCCTGAATTCAGAATAGCAGTCCGGTAGAGTAGTCGTGCTAGCCGGGTCTGGGGTAGAGGGGTCAGGGTAGTCGTTAATACTTTCCAAGGTCGGGTTTGGAAAGTGCAGGATGGTTGAGGTGCAATGCTGTGGTCTGGGTTGGAGAGGAGCGGAGGGTCAGAGGTAGCCGAGGTCAGAGTTCCAGAAAGCTGATGGTGCAGGGGCAAGCCGGGTCGGTACACGAAGGGTAATCTAGAAGGCACAACTGGAGAGAGGCAAGACACGAGTGGTAAACACTGTAACACAATCTATGCTCAGCTAAAGAGCATGTGGCTCAGCTGAGCATATAAACAGGGCTGGGCCAATCCCCATGAGGGGTGGAGCGGAGGCGGCCTCCGCGTGAGCCTGTGATAGGTGGTGCAATAGAAGCACAGCTGCAGCTTGTAAAAGCAGATTATTGTTGCCACGGAGCTTGGGAGCATCTCGCACGTGTCACGTGCGTGCATCGCGCACCGGGAGCGCGCGCAACGGGATCCAGTGCCCACCTCTGCGGCATCACGTGACGTCACCACAGTGCGCATGCATGCCACGCGAACCCGATCTGAAGTTTGGCCAATTGATGCCCCGCACATCCGCGCGGGCGCGCGAGAAGACTTGCGGGGCTGCCGGGTGTCAGGGATCCTCACATATAATCGTCTACATTTAGCATAGGTGGAACTTGATGGAAGCATTCCTTTTTTCAACCTCATCTACTACGTAACTATGTAACTATGTGTAGCACTGTTTCCCCCTGAACACAGAAGCTACTAATGCTGTTCTATGTCAGAAAAAAAAAGAACATAAAGTAGCGCCAACGTGATATAATAAAATAAAAGTGACCTAATACGAAAAATAAGACGGTAGGGGAATGTGGTGAGTATATAATGCACTAATGGTGTAATACTACAAATATAAATACAAACAGTGAAATATAAATGAAGTAATAGAAACCAGCCCTTAGAAAAGTTCATCATATAATTGATAATTAGTTGTGGTGTGGGGGTCTCCGGCAGCTCTCCAAAGGATTAACCACCTCCGATTATAACCTAGAGGAGAAAAAATTCTCTCCTCTAATGCTGTTCTATACCTATTTGACTCGCAGGAGTCTAAGCCTCCGCCGCTAGGAGACTCGGGTGATATACTAACAAAAATTGGTGCAGCGCCTCCATCTGAGAGGGATCCCAACTGAGTGGGAGGAGCCCCTAACAGGAAACAATTCAATAATATACACTTGGTATAAAACAACAATAACCTTTACTGACATATGAATACTCTTAATGTTCTAATGTGGTTACTAATAATACAACTGCCCACGCACCATGTAAGGCGTAACCTTCCACCATGTACCCTACACCGTGTCCAGAGTTTTGTGTGAGGCTTTTGGGCACTTTACTCTGGTTGTGTCCACAATACAACCCTCTCACCCTGGTCCTGTGGTCAGCGCTGCCACTATGTGTATGTACTCTGGTTGGTGCACTTTATAACGATACCTGCCGAGTGCTCCAGCACCCGGTCACACAGATAACTTCGCAAACGATCCACTGATCCACGATCTCCTCCACGATGTCCTGGACTCCGCTGGAGTTGCTGTCCCTTAGAGGTGGTCCCACCATGAAGACAGTCTCTCTCTCCCTCTGCCAGATTAGGCTTGGTCCCAGACCTCTCCTCAGGATACTCAGCATCCGCTATGTCCTTCACTCTATACAATACTAATGGGGCAGGATCCCTATCTAAGAGCCTGTTCCCTAAAGCAGCCACAAGCTAAAGTAATGACTCAGGGCCTAGCTTGGGCCTACGGGTAGTCTAGCCTAGTGCAGAGGGTCACTGCCCCCTGCACACTCACAACCTTCCCCTAGCCTCTCCTGGAGCCGACTGCCCGTGTGCGCTGAGCACGCAAAATGTATCTTCATTAGTCCAGAAGAGCCCTCTAACCCTATTGGCTGCCTTTCACCATCTGACAAGCAGCCCCTGAGGCTGCTGGGGATTGTAGTCTCCTGGCAGGGCTGAATTGTATTGGCCGCCACTCTGTGTCCCTACTGCACATGTCTCCCCTGTAATGGCCATCGATCGACCTCCTGCACTTGCACCTCCTGCGCACGCGCGCACGATGGCAGAGGTAAGCGGAACTGGGGGGTCAAGGGGGAATACCCAGAGGGGGACCAGGCTACATATGTAACAATTCTGCAGCATGTGAAATAGGGATCCCTTTCCTTTCAGAGAATGAAACTCACAATATGCTCTCGGTCTCTCAAAAAAGAAAAGTAGTATTGGACAGGTTTCTAGTCCCACTCGGTTAATGTATTGGTGAAGCATGTTGGCCCTCCTGCTTTAAATTAGTCTGCGTGGTATTTTGCTTTCAAACTGAATGTCACCATAACCAAACAATGGTATAATGCTCACAATGTAAATCATGACACATCTAATGATCAACATCTCTTTCCTAAAAAAATCTATTTTAGTCTCATGGGTAGATCTTGTAAAGTCTCACTCCATGGTAACTGGCAATAAATCCTTAGTAGTAAAGTTTGGCCCTCCAGACTGATACCAGTCACAGGTTTAATCATAGATCTTCTCTTTGTATGAGTGACATAGGATGTGATCATCATCCACTTCTATATTATCTTCTTCTTGAATACAATCCCTTATGTTGTGTCGGTAGTTACAGTAGTTGTTGAGGATGCTCCACATGTGGTACCTTCTGTTGGTTGGTATAGCAACATGACATCTGTTTCTAGCACCTTTTCCTTGCTTATTTTTGTGAAGAGAGGCCGAACGATTAAGAGCTTTGTCCTTTACATTCAGATTGTAACAATGACATCTCTTTAGAAGACATCCACAAGAAATGTGTGTTTAACATAACAAAAGGCAAAAAGCCTCAGGTGCTACATTCAATATGACAAATTATATAGTTAAAAATATTTATGTTATTTTTCTCATAAGTGAGGGTTATTTAATTAAATTCGACCAAAGCTTTTCAAACTCGAAAACGACGCTATGAGGTCACAATCACTGTGGCACTTCTTTTTGACACAAATATATATGGTGTGGTGGTTTTGCGTCATGAGCCTGCAAGGGGCTGTATGTATGTGTGTGTGTGTGTGTGTTCATGTGTTTAACATGTAGTTGCTCACTCTCCCAGCAGTGTAGGTGTTAATATTGAGAGGTCAGTAATTTTTTATAAAATACAGTGTGGTAACTAGCCACTACCATGTTTTGGTCTAAAGATACATTATAGTCTACAGATACAAAAAAATAAATTAAACAAACTCCAGTATCAGTATACAGTATAAAGGCTGAAAGTAAGAACGCTACATTAAAACTTCATATATATTTCAAACCTTGTGCATGATAGAATCTGATAGAAGCATAAGCAGAAAAAGTGATAATGTCAAATTTGGGGATCATCCATTTTAATTCTGCAACTGGTTTAACTTTACATTTGACATTTCCACATGGCTACTCCAGGGGGCTGCACTGCATTCAGTGAGAAATAACCTTTGTGAGATCATGGCAGATGATAAGCAAAACATGGAGTATCATTTCTGGAAACATTGTAATGCTCTTCAAAAAAAACAGCGAGTCGCCCACCCCCATTTTTCTAGTATTAAAAATTAGGATTTTCTTAGTTTTGTAGCTTCTCAGGTTACCATGGTAGTAATTATACAGCAATGGACACTAGGGAGAGCTCAATTTTAACCCCCCTGGTCACTCAATATTTTAAAATGCATTAAATAAAATAAAAGCTTTGCCAATGGCAAGAAGAGATCTCTTAAAGTTAGTTTAAAAAAATAATTGATAAACAAAAATGGCGATCAGCGTGGACGACTGCTTTAAGATTTAAGAAAATACAAGTTTATCTATAAATCTATTGTTGCAGAATAAAGCCTGAAAACCACTCCCATAAAATCCCTTTTTTACAGGTTCAGGAAGGAAGAACAATGTAGGGATCGGTAGCTCCATTATAGTGCGTAAGGCTGCGCTTATAGTGCCGGTGACAGCGACTTCACGCTGCGGTTGCTGGAAAAATCAAATTGACTTCCAGCGATCGCGACCTAACCCTAACCCTAATACGCGGTTCTTCCCCACAGGTCTCTCCGTTGGTCCACAGGTGGTACCTGTGGGCGCCTGGGAGGTCCTCAGGTGGTCTCCATATGTCCCCGCAGACCTAAGGTACCAACCCTGTATGTTAACAAATAAACATGGCCTACATTTCAATCAATCCACCCCCTCCGCCCAAACACATACAGTACAGTAATGGGCAAAATAACTATTATCCAGATATGGATAATAGATTATTTGCCCATTATTAAACACAACGTTAAATCAGCATAAATAAAGTAGATACAGTTCTACTTACCACAGCAATATGCTGGCTGTCCTCCTCACAATAAAACAGGTCCCTCTGTCCTCCGTTGCCAGAAAGCATACATACATAATAAAGACATTCTAATGGCCCCTAATCCCTTAATCATTTTAGCGGTTAATAACCGTTATAGTTATTAAGGGGATAACCCACCTGGGAGGCCTATTCACCCACCCCGGACTGACTATACCCATCCTGTACCCATTGAGTAGTATAGTGGTACATCATACCCATATGGGCATGATAAGCCTCTATTGCACTCAATGGGCACCCTAATCACAATACATTAATCCACAAAACAAAAAAATTCTAACAGTAACCAATCAAAACAATTAATACAACGTTAATGAATTAATTGAAACATTAAACCTCAAATAAATAAAATAAAAACATATCAGAAACAACCATTAAATGCATTAGCCAACACTATACATCACTCACTAAAAAAGAAAAACAATCGCAAACATTTTATTTCAATCAAGCTGAAAAATACCAAACAATTACATCCACATAATAAACTAACATTGAAAAAAACAGCAGCAATATTGTCCTAATAATACATTAATCTGTACTCTAAAGTTGTACAGATTAATATATTATCAGTCAATGTTCAAAAATACAAAATTAAAAAATACACATACAATGTAAAAACCTGTTAAAAAAGACATTTACAAAGATGCAATATATTACTTACTATTAGAAGCTCTGGACCTCCGACTCCCGGGGAAACAGGAAGCTCACGTACCTTGAAGGCCTCAAACAGCATCCGATGCCATCCACCATGAAGATCCGGATCAGGTACCCAAATCTTCTTTCTTTAATCACCTTCTTCTATCTTCATCTGTCACCATTTCTTGATCTTCTTTATCTTCTGTCAATCCATAAAACCCCAACCGATGTTGTCTCGTCATCTTCTTGGGTTCAAATGAGGCATCACAGCCTTAAATAGGGCTTGTGGCATCACATTTTGCCTCGAACTGGTTTAACAGCCATCTGATTGGCTGTTAAAACCATGTGCCGACTGTAAAAAAATTTGTGATGTCACTTAAAGGGAATGATGCCAGCCAATCAGAATGGCTGTGCTTCCTTTGCCTTTAAGATGACATCACTAAATCAAAGATGGCCGGAGTCCCATGGTATTTCAGCCAATCAGATCGTGGGAACTAAATCCCCCAATCAAACCAGTTTGAGGCAAAATGTGACGTTACAAGCCCTATTTAAGGCAGGGTAGTTACAGTGGAGTGTTTGGGACAAAAGCCAGATTGGAATTGGCTAGGGAAATTTGTCTTGGTATAGTAATTGCTTAGTTGGGAGTGGACACATTTTTCCATGACTTTGGATAGTATACGTTAAACCGGATCTAAAACCTATTATAAGGGAAGATGTTTATGAAGGGAATGATGAAGATGTAGAGACCGTGTGGATAGAAATTAGAAGTGGAGGTAAAAGTATAAAAGAAAATGTTTGTAGGGATATGATATAAACCACCAAATATCTGTGAAATTGAGAAAGCTAAAATACATTTGCAAATAGAGAAGGCATCAAATAAATGATCAAAAAACAGAGTACTTGGGTTTAACAAAGACCTTAAACTTTAGAAAGGCAGACTTTAATAAACTGAGGACTAATCTACAAAGAATAAATTGGGATACTGTTTTTGAAGGGCAAAATGTAGTAGATAAATGGGCAGTCTTTAGAACATTGTTAGAAAAGCACACTGATCATTGTATATACCCTTGGGTAATAAGTATAAAATAAACAAGTCAAAACCAATGTGGCTAAATAAACAGGTAGGGGAGGAAATGGAGAAGAAAAAGGTATAGGGTAGATAAGTAAATGTGTGTGTCATCAGCATAGAGGTGATATTTGAACCCAAGAGATGTGATTAGGTCACCTAAAGAGACAAGAGAAGGGGTCCCAGGACAGAGCCCTCCCCACAGAGAGATCGACAGAGGAGGAGGTGTTTGCAAAAAAGAGACACTGAAAATATGATGGGAAAAGTAAGAGGAGATCCAGGATAGAGCTTTGTTACGAATGTGTAATGCTTGCGCTGCCCACAAAACAAGACAAGACCCTGGCACTGAGGTGGGAAGGTATAACACCACACACCCGCAGCAGCGGAGGCATGCCTGGAAGGCGGATAGTTTAGCGTAGCCGGGTCTGGGTTGGAAAAAGTAGTAGATGCGGTATACTTGCCGAGTTCCGGGATTGGAGAAGACAGGATAGTATGGGTCCGAAAGCCGTGGTCTGGGATTGGAGAGAGCAGCGTAGTCAGAGTCCATATGCCATGATAGAGGGTAAGAGAGATCGTCGTAGTCGAGGGTATGCCAAAGTCCAAAATCCAGAAGGGTCCAAAAACAAGCCGAGTCAGTACACCAGAGTTTAACTGCAAAGGAGAGAGAACTGCACAAACGAAGTGACCTTCACGAGGCTACATAGGATTATGCTGAGCAAAGTGTGGGAGGAAGCAGGAAGTATTTAAAGGCAGGACAGGCCAATGGGGACAGGGAGCGGAGTGGAGGCATAGCCCCAGCGGAGATGGGATAGGCTGTAGGCAACAAGGCAGGAAAGAGAGACTTGCCACGCAGCTGTGGATCGGCGCATGTCATCGTGTGTGCGTGCCGCACGGGAAAGACGCATGACGCATGCGGGAGGTGGGACCAGGTTCCGTGCAGCAGCTAGAAGAGCTGCGGGTTCGAGCATGCTCTGTAATGAGAACGGGGGAGCGCGCATGGGCAGGAACTGTGGCCGCAGCGGCAGCAGCAGGTAAGGAGGGAACACACCGCAAAGGACATGTTCCCCAATTCCTTACAGAATGCCAAGATTATGGAGAATATAAAGGAGAAGAGGGTGGTCCACAGTAGCAAATGCTGCAGAGAGGTCGAGTAATATGATCAGAGTGTAATGACCTCTGTCTTTGGCAGCATGGAGGTCATTAGTTATTTTAGAGAGGGCTGTTTCAGTGGAGTGAGCAGTGCGGAAGCCAGATTGCAGAGGGTCTAGGAGAGAATAGGTGTTGAGAAAATGGAGCAATCAAGAGAATACAAGACGTTCAAGGAGTTTAGAGGCAAAAAGCAATAGGAAGACAGGTCGATAGTTAGAAAGACAGGTAGGGTCAAGCTTGCTGTTTTTGAGTAATGGTATAACTGTTGCATGTTTGAATGCTGAGGTAAAGTTACCAGAGAAGAGGGAGAAGAGGAGATCAGCAACGACACATCCTCCTCCGTGATAGCGGATAAAGAATCAAGGAAGGCAGGAAGAGAGTTAGGAAGAGGTGTTGGATGGGAGGACGAAACAGAGGGGATGGCTTGACGTATGGATTCCACCTTTTCCTTGAAATAGTCGGCAAAGCCTTGAGGTGAGATGGAGGAAGAAGAACAGGCAGCAGACGGTGGTCTGAGTAGGGAGTCAAAGACAGAGAATAGTCAGCATGGATTAGACTTGTACGTGTTGATTAGTGAAGAAAAGTAGGGTTGTTTAGCTTGAGAGAGGGCAGAGTTGAAACAGGATAGCATAAATTTGTAGTGAAGGAGGTGTACGAGAGTGTGAGATTTCCTCCAGAAGAACGAGAACAGGAATGCACGTGTGGGAATTTAGCCAGGGTCTGGGGTTCAAAGGGCGAGGATGGCAGAAAGAAAGTGGGGCATGTAGATCAAGAGAGGAGGATAGGGCAGAGTTGTATTTCCTGACCAGGTTCTCAGGGTCTGAAGCAGAGCTGAGAGAGGAGCGGGAGGAGCGTAAAGTGGACTCAAAAGCTGGTAGGTTAATAGAGTGCAGATCTCTGCAGAGATGAGGGGTAGATGGAGAAGGGGAGAAGTGAGAGAGAAAAAATGAGATGAGGTGATGGTCAGAAAGAGGAAAATGGGAAATGGAGAAAATCGGAGAAAGAAACGTTTTGGTGAAAACCAGGTCTAGGTAGTGGTCTGTCAGGATCGGGATTAAGCCCTGCCCCGTGACTTACCTCACAAGTGACGCACGTCAGCCACAACCTGTGCGCAGATACCGCTAGGAAGGGCAACACCGAAGGGACTGTCTCCAGGCTCCATTCCTGTGACAACATGTGTAACGCATGGCGCACGCTAGCTACGCACAGATGCTGTGCGGGCACTGGCAAACAAGGGGTTAATTCACTCAACTATTCCACAGCTGTTACTCACTTCGCCCCTGCCTATCAGTGCACAGAATACCTGTGATTACTTATTGCTCACAGCTCACTACTGCTTCTCCATTGGTTGCTTGTTCCTTATAGGCTCAGCCAGTCCTCTTGCAAACTTGCTGAGCATAAACTCGGTTCTAATGACTTGTGCTTACTTCTAGCTTCTTGCGGCCCTGCCTTTGTCTCATTTACTTCTTGTATTTTTGATCTCAGCTGGCACCCGGTCTCCTTCCTCCTCTGACCCCTGGACCACGGCTTCGGCCATGACAATTCTATATTCTATACCCCTGGACCCCGGCACCACACAACAATCCGATTTCTCCAATTGTAGACCACGGTAAGTACCTCGACCAATCTGACTTCTCCTACCCTGACCCAGCTACACGACTACCACTCTGCGCTCCGGACGTGGGTGCTCGGTTCTAGGTCGGTGGCTACTAACATCCCCATCTCAGCCTCGAGGTCCTGCCTTGTTTGTGGTGAGCACACGTTACGTGGCCATCCTTCTGGGTGCTAGCTGCCGTCCAATGTTGAAGGCCAAAGAGGTTAGAAAGAGAAAGCGGGAAGTCCAAGGGAGAGAGAGGTCATCAATATGGCAGTTGAAGTCCCCAAGGAGAAGACCAGGGGAGTCTGAGGAGAGAAAGAAAGAGAGCCAACTGAGGAAGAAGTTCATAGGTGACTTGATAAAATGAAAGTATATAAAGGCACCTGGCCCAGATGGCATACATCCAAGAGTTTTTAAGGAGTTAAGTTCAGTCATAGCCAAACCATTACATTTATTATTCAAGGACTCAATTTCCACAGACTCAGTACCAGAGGATTGGTGTAAGGCAGATGTGGTGCCTATATTTAAAAAAGGGAGCTAGTTCACAACCAGGGAATTACAGACCTGTAAGCCTGACTTCAATAGCGGGGAAGCTACTTGAAGGTTTAATACAGGATAATGTTCAGGAATACGTAGAACAAAGAAGCAAAAGGCGCACTGCCAGGGAGTCAGGTGGTGAAATAATAAAATCCATTTATTTCAGAACATATCTGATAAAAAACATCACCCCAGGGGCGGGCAACAAGCAACCTCCTATGTGTTTCGGACGGGTAGGTCCTTTATCAAGGAGTGTGGAACATATGGCAATAAGGGCGTCCTATATACCCCTCACTAAATAAGGAAAACTAAATCACCTGAAAAAATCGTCTCAAAAAACCCCATTGCGCATGCGCGTGACATCACGCGGGGCGCCGCCGTCGCCGATCAAACATCCCTCGGTAGGCACACACCCCCCGCTCGCCACGCGCATGCGCACCCACGAGAGGAGCACCTGATAGATGTACTACAGCCCTCAGTTGTATGGCAATCTAAAGAGCTCGGGCCAGACCTCACCGCGCATGTGCGTGACGTCACGCGAGGCGCCACCATCGCTAGCCAAGCATCGACAGATGGACACGCCCCCCGCTCGCCATGCACATGCGCATAGCAGGGAAGGACACTCGATGGGTGTATTAAAGGGTTCATAAAGACAGAACAATACTCTGCCCCCAAGGTCCGCCCCTAAAGGCTACCCATAGGTATAGAGGTGCCACTCCTGAACCAATCAGAGATTGTAATAAGTAAAACACACTCCCCCCTACTAGGCGCCATTCCTGACGGCCCTGGATGGTCAGGGATAAATGGAAGTATATACCAGCGCTCGTAATGTAAATATAATACCCATGTTAAAAAATAATACATAGGGTATAAAGCGCAAAATACTGTAAACAGTAGGGGCAGGGAACCCCCTTCAATTGCCTCATGTTCCACAAAGAAAACATGTACAACAACATTAAATATACATAAAAAAATTGCTTAACTTTACATAATGCAAAAGGAAAGGGGAGGGGAAACTTATGCTTAACTATTAGTTAACTATTAGTTATGCTTAACTATTAGTTATGCTTAACTTTACATAAAAACATATACATAAATTCCAACCAGAGCAGAGTGATATCCCTAAAGCCCTTAAACACATTCCTAATACAATCAATGAAAAAATTCTATGGATATCACACTGCTCCAGAAATGTATACATCCTCCCTGGAAGATGCAATAGTGAACCCACAATGTTATTTAAAAATTAATAATCATAATAAATACATCATTAATTAATCAATTCAATAAATCAGAATAACTCCTAGTGTTCACTGATAGTAAGTGGACCTTTGTGTGGAAAAATAGACACAATCATAATGATCTAGACAATATAAAAGCTAAGATTCAGTCTCAAACAGAAACATATACACATAAATTTATTTAGGTCAAAAAGTGGCTCAAATTCCACTCAATATTCAGACCGCAGGGGGCTCTAGTTTGTAACATGAATATCCAGTAAGCCTCCCTGCGGTCCAAAAGATTGAGCAAATCGCCTTTCCTCTCGATCAAAAACACCCTTTCGATACCTCTCACTGTTAAACCTTTTATCCCTCCTTTATCACAAGTTGAAAAATGCTTCGAAACTGGGTGTGAGTAGTCTTGTTTTTTAATTAACCTTATGTGTTCTAATATCCTAACCTTTAGGGATCTCGTTGTTCTTCCTACATAATTAATGCCACATTTGCACGTAAGAAGATATATCACGTACTGTGTGTCACAATTAATAAAGGTTTTGATCGGAAATGAATGCCCAGAAGAAGCACTTTCAAATTGGACTGAGAGTACCATAAATTGGCAGATTTTACATCCTCCACATCTGAAGGACCCTTTTGTAATACATTTTCTAGTGTTAGTAGGTGTAGTCACATAGCTTGGGGACACATAGGAAGCGATTGTCTTGGCTTTCCGATAAACAAACCGCGGACCCTTTGTAATGCAATTTTTTAGACTCGTGTCTAATGATAGGATATTCCAGTATTTTCGAATAATATTTTGAACTTGTTGACTACATTTGTTGTATTGTGTAATCATTAGTGGTACGTATATCCTGACCTATGTGTCCTAAATGTGAAACGCGTTAGAGTGTCCTTTTGGCTGTTTTTTATTATGCCCTAAATAAATTTTTGCACCTAGTTTTTGCAGTTTGTGGTTTCAATCTATCTTCAGCAGCAGCAGATGCACCGCCATTTTTCCTGCACTTTCTCCATTTACTTCTCGGTAGGAGCACGCCTGACAGGACCAGGATATCCCCAAGGTCAGCAGTGAGTAATTAATTTACTTCATTTATGTGATCAGTCCTGCACATTGCCCAGACTACCACACAAGATCTACCTATACAGGCTAGCGGTAAGTGTATGGGAGTGTATTTATTGTTGGATTATTTGGATTCCTGGGTCTCATGAACTGTCTCATGCAATGAAGATGTTTATATATTATGAATAAGGCAATTGTCTGCTCCTGGTTAGCATCACAAGTGGGAGTTTCCCCTCCCCTTTCCTTTTGCATTATGTAAAGTTAAGCAATTTTTTGATGTATATTTAATGTTGTTGTACATGTTTTCTTTGTGGAACGTGAGGCAATTGAAGGGGGTTCCCTGCCCCTACTGTTTACAGTATTTTGCGCTTTATACCCTATGTATTATTTTTTAACATGGGTGTTATATTTACATTACGAGCGCTGGTATATACCTTCATTTAGTAGGGGGGAGTGTGTTTTACTTATTCCAATCTCTGATTGGTTCAGGAGTGGCACCTCTATACCTATGGGTAGCCTTTAGGGGCGGACCTTGGGGGCGGAGTATTGTTCTATCTTTATGAACCCTTTAATACACCCATCGAGTGTCCTTCCCTGCTATGCGCATGTGCGTGGCGAGCGGGGGCGTGTCCATCTGTCGATGCTTGGCTAGCGATGGTGGCGCCTCGCGTGACATCACGCACATGCGCGGTGAGGTCTGGGCCGAGCTCTTTAGATTGCCATACAACTGAGGGCTGTAGTACATCTATCAGGTGCTCCTCTCATGGATGCGCATGCGCGTGGCGAGCAGGGGGTGTGTGCCTACCGAGGGATGTCTGATCGGCGACGGCGGCACCCCACGTGATGTCACGCGCATGCGCAATGGGGTTTTTTGAGACGATTTTTTCAGGTGATTTAGTTTTCCTTATTTAGTGAGGGGTATATAGGACGCCCCTATTGCCATATGTTCCACACTCCTTGATAAAGGACCTACCCGTCCGAAACGCGTAGGAGGTTGCTTGTTGCCCCCCCTGGGGTGATGTTTTTGTATCAGATATGTTCTGAAATAAATGGATTTTATTATTTCACCACCTGACTCCCTGGCAGTGCGCCTTTTGCTTCTTTGTTCTACATGTATCTGGATTACCTCCATGGCTGGCACGCCACAGTGGATCCCTAGAGACAGCAGAAGTGGGTAAGGATTATATATCTTTATGTTTGACCACTATAGTTGAGTACTCTAACTTGGACTGTACAAGCTACCATCAGGATATCATTTTACATATTGTTATGAGTGACTCACAGGCCATTTCATTTAAACCCACACTGCTATATTGGGGTCCATGAAGATTTGTACTTTATGATCTAGTTGTCACAAGGTTGGAGCACCCCTTGACTCTCTATTCCTGGATACTCTAATGTTCAGGAATACCTAATGGAAAACAAAATTATTAGTAATAGACAGCAAGGATTTATGAAGGATAAGTCATGCCAAACTAACCTTATTTGTTTCTTTGAGGCTCAGTTAACAACTGTGTCTCGTGCTGAAGCAGGGATATCCTGAAAACTTGACCTGGTGGCCCTTGAGGACTAGAGATGGACACTCCTGCTTTAGAGCATAGTCTTAGCCTCTGATTGAGCCACCTATGCTGCAGCAGGGACTGATTGGGTATACTGAAGTAGGGATATCCTGAAAACCCGACCTGTTGGTGGCCCTTGAGGACTGGAGTTGAGCCCCCCTGAACTAGAGCAAAGTTCCTTCTAGTTTGTTAGAAAGATTTATGCATTGTTTATTCTCTAAAAACAGAAAAGTAGAACTACTTTATCAAATAAATTCCCTTTATTCTTGAAGAAAAAAACTATGTTTAAAAATTCATTTTCTAAACAAGTATTGGTAAATCTGGTTCTTGAGTAATATAGTAGTAATAATACAATAATACTCTTTACTACTGAACAGTACTATAAAACAACAATGGTCCCTCGGTCAGCAAAAGAGTTAACAGAAAACAAAACAAGAAGCATATCACAATGTGTTTCTCCCATTATAATGCAGTACTATTGGAAAGGCCTCTGTGGCATTTCAAAACAATATGTTGTAAGGTCACTCAAAAGTAAAGGGGTCACCCCATGTCTTTTTTTCCTGATCAAATAAATGGACAGCGATCGGTGTAGCTTTCAGAACAAGCTTTCGACATCAGAGAAAAAGAAATTGCTTCCGCTGTGTACAACAAACACTTTATTTTGTACGCCATTCAGAACATGCTGTTTCTTTTAGAGTCTTTTCATCTCATTTATCCTTATTCGTTCATCTGGGAGATGTTGTTATTTTGTACAAGATGTATCAGTCAGACGAACCTGTCAAGATCCAGATTTTTAATGTGGAATAGAATATGATCATTAATGTTTTGCTTTGGTGTTGTCATTTAACCGTAGGGATGCCAAAGAAGCTTGGCATGTATAGAAAATATGGATAGAAAAACATCAACTTTTTGGGTGGGAGGTGCGATAACTGTTGGACCTGAAACACCCCTGGACTTTACCCTCGTAGGATTCTGGGTAACAATAGAAACTGTTTAAGACTTGGCCAGTGGGATCCAGAAAGTAATGCATGAAAGAAACATGAAAAAGCCAACCTTGGAATTCCCGACACAAGACAGGACAGGGAGACTTACACCATGCATCCCACAGAGCTATGCCCAGCGACAAATAACAAGCAACAAAGGAAATACAGTTATGGAAGAAGGGAGATAAGAAGGGAATACACGCTTAACCACACCCAACACTGCCTATCAGTGTGCCTGCGCAGAGAGAATGCAAGTAATAAGAATGATTAGTGTGACAGCTTTTCTAAGATATAAGTATAAGTCCTGAATAAGATTCCTTTGTCTTGAAAAGAGTTCTCTTGATTGCTTTGTCCTGCACGCAAAGGACAGAGCTGGCTATTTTACTCGTATTGATGCTGCACTCATAATAAACGATTTCTACTCTTTGAACAAACCTCTGTGTCAGCCTCACCTTTTTCCAATAACAAAAAGCAAAAGATTACATCCTGAAAGAACAAGATCTTCCTACCCCCCTGCATGCATCACTCCCATCATCTAAGCAAAGATTTCTTACCTGTCATTACCTGACATTTTTGCACTTAGAGTGGAGATGGGGGGAAAAAAAAGATAAATACCATCTTTACTATCTATATATAGATGCATTACTGTGGAAACCCATTTAGAATCCTGTGAATTGTGGTATAAAAAAAACAAAACAAAAAAAAAACCAGCTGGTCATGGCAATTTATGAAGTACAGAATTTGTACCACTTTCCTAAAGAGGTTCGAAATGTTGCAATTTATTTTAAGGTGCAATCCTACACTGGACTCAATTAAGTCAATGGCAATGATGCATTTAATAATTTAACTCTAGTTTTTTGATGCCTTAAAAAGGAGCAATTTATGCAATATCCTACGTGTGTTTAAAAAATAAAAATCAGTTCGGTAGCATTAATACTTACTGCAGTCCTTTTTAAAATTCAACTCTTAATGCCATTTTTAATGAGTTTTAATGTTCTGAACATCCTTTGATTTCTATAGCAGGATTTAGCACACCTCCCCAGCAGTGCAAGATATTTGCAACACTTTCCTGTTTGTGAGAATTTGTTGCAATGTTCACAGCAGTTTGAGCTGCAAACTGTAACAATAGATAATGTAACCTTAGTAATATCAGGATACACTGTAGCTGTTGAGTTACACTGACTGAAGGATTGATCGAAACTGAATGGCAGCCATTTAGTGAACCCTGGGAAGCAGGTACAGTACTTTGCTGATCAATCATGGCAGAACTAATTGGCAGCTTACAGTAGTTAATTATTTTAAATAAAGGTAATCAAAAGGGTACATATATTAAAACCAACAAAAAATCTATTTTTTAAAAGTGCCGCTAGGACTGCCTCTTTAAAATATTGGTCCTCAGCGTTTCTTTACATTGTGCACCCCTTGCTACAAAATATTTGTTCCACGAACCCCTAATTAATAAATCTTATTGTCTATCACTACAGACTATCACTAACATAACTGTGCGACCGATCCTAGGCAGTATAGGGTCCTGCGCTCGGGGGGGGGGGGGGGGCGGAACACACCCTTTAAAGGCCCCACACTGCACATCAGTGTGTGCAGGTAGCATGGGAGGTATAGCTGTCAATCACCAAAGTCACGCCCCACAATGCCTTGCTGCTGTGGATGTAAAGCATTGTGGGGAGTAACTTTGAAAGCTCCTGCTGTTATCGACAGTTCTCAGGGGCTGGCTATCAAATTTTAGTCCAGGGGGGAAGTCCAACAAAGTGGCCCAAGAAGCAGCCGGCCCTCACAACATACACACAGACACCACCACGCACGCACCAGACCAACGCACACACTCAGGGCCGGCTGTGATGTTTTTGGTACAGTGGCATGTGTGGGTCCTTGGCTCTTACCTGTTCTGGCGGCTTCTGGCAGTTGGGGTCCTGTCATTAGGGCTCTGCAATGTCAAATAATGCTGCGTTGCCATGACAATAGGACACCACGTGAGGCAAGGTCAAAAAACCTACCCAGAACCAGGTGGACCACATACCATTCACACAGACACGCACCACTCACCCATGCACCAGACACCCCACACCCTTGCAAACAGGCGTGCACACCAGATACATGCACCAAACAAACAGACGCACACACACACAGATACATGTATCATAGCACCATTGTGAGGATTCGCCATTCCGGCGGTCCTGTCCATTTAACCCTCACCTGTCCGTCAGGATCTAGAGGCCGTCAAAGAGGACATTTCAGCGGTGGTTCGCTTGCGCGGCGCACGGACAGTGCACGGGCTCCATCTGTCTCCGTGGTTCCCGTATCCAGGGCGCGTTCTCCTCCCAGCGGCATTGACGTGCGACGCATGTGCGGTGCGCACTCTCCCGGTGTCCTAAGTCTCCGCCCCTGCTCTGACGATGGAGGTACGTGGCACAGCGGTCACTCACACGTCCCTCCCTTCTCTCCTCAGGTCCCGCCTCCGGTCTCCACTCCCACACTGACACAGGGGCCGTGGCGCGCACGAATGGCGCGTGTCCAGGTTGCCAGCAGGGTACGCTGGTTACGCTCGCGCTCTCTCTAGAGGTCCTACCCCCACTCCTAAATCGGCTGCACAATAGGACGCACCTGCATGATCCAGCAGCCTATCAGTGAGGGCGCCTCCACTTCCTGGTTGCCTCCCATTGGAGGGAGGTGGTATTTATACCCTGTCTGAGCCTCCTCCCTTGCCGAGCATAACCTCTGTTCTGTGATTCTGCATCTCCCTGCATCCAGTATCCTGCCTTGCCTGCCTCTTACCCTTGCTGCCTGACCCAGCCTTGGACTTTAGACTTTGTGATACTCTCCTGCACTGACCCTGGCTTTACGACAACTCTACTCTCTCCAATCCTGACCCCGGCTACGTACCCCAACGATACGCTACTCTCTGTTCCTAGACCCGGCAAGAACCCCGTTTACGCTGTCCTCTATAACCCTGACCCGGCTTGAAGACTATCCTGCACTCTAGACGCGCCCTTGCGGTTGTGGTCGGCGTTCTATACCAATCCCTACCTCAGCCCCGCGGTCGCGCCTCGTTTGTGGTGAGCTGCGCGTTACAACCATATACATTCAAACACACGATAAACACGGGCACCATAGCATATGTACACAAATATCACATATGCACAGACCAGATGCACACAGCATCAACAAAACACTATATACAGTTAGGTCCGGAAATAATTGGACACTGACACAATTTTCATAATTTTGGCTCTGTACGCCACCACAATGGATTTGAAATGAAACAACCAAAATGCAATAGAAGTGCAGACTTTCAGCTTTAATTCGAGGGGTTGAACAAAAATATCGTATGAAACGTTTAGGAATTGCCACCATTTTCATACACAGTCCCCTTATTTCAGGGGCTCAAATGTAATTGGACAAATTAACACAATCATAATCAAAATGTTCATTTTTAATACTTTGTCGAGAATTCTTTGCAGGCAATGACTGCTTGAAGTCTGGAACGCATGGACATCACCAAACGCTGGGTTTCCTCCTTTGTGATGCTTTGCCAGGCCTATACTGCAGCTGTCTTTAGTTGATGTTTGTTCGTGGGTCTTTCTGTCTTAAGTTTTGTCTTCAGCAAGTGAAATTCATGCTCGATCGTGTTGAGATCAGGTGATTGACTCGGCCATTGCTGAATATTCCACTTCTTTGCCTTAAAAAACTCCTGGGTTGCTGTCGCAGAATGTTTTGGGACATTGTCCATCTGTAAAGTGAAGCACCGTCCAATCAACTTCGCTGAATTTGGCTGAATCTGAGCAGACAATATATCCCAATACACTTCAGAATTCATCTTGCTGCTTCTGTCACATCATCAATAAATAGTGCCATTGTAAGCCATGCATGACCCAGTGCCATTGTAAGCCATGCATGCCCATGTCATCACACTGCCTCCACCGTGTAAATAAATAAATAATCCCCCTCTCTGATTGGACTGACTTGGTGAAGAGGGCTGGCTGGCAGCTCTGAGTCAGCCCCTCCCCACCTCCTGCCCCCAATCCCCTCCCACTCCTGCCCTCGATTCCCGCGGCTGCTGCCCAGGGCTGGAGGAGCAAGGTAGGTGGATGCGGGTTAGTCAGGCACTTCTCCTCCGTCCCACGTTCCTTTGGCACCCGCGCAGGCAGGGTAATGGGAGCAGGGAAGAAGGGCAGGCTGGCAGCTCTTAGTCCCCTGTCCCCATGGCTGCAGCCTGGGCAGGAGGTAGGTAGAGGGGGGCACACGGGGGGGGCAAAATTGGCTGGTGGATGCTGTATCGAGTACGTCCCCATCTGGCCATGTTTCCCCTTGGTTGCCCTGGAGGGTTTTGAGGGAAGGGGGGGTGGCAAAGACAGTCTGGTGGTTGGCATGTGCGGGGCTTCCCTCGATCGGGGAGGTTGGTATGTGGCCGTGTGGCTGGTGCTCCCCCCTCCTCGGTTACTGCTGCCGCTTCCCCCCTCCCCGATTACTGCTCCCCCCTCCCCGATTACCACTGGAGGCTGCTTGAGTGGGGGGATGATTGGGGATACGGTTGCAGTGCCCCACTCTGCATCCACTGCCCCCCCTCTCTGACACCATCCCCAAGGTAAGTCTGAATTTTATATGTATTGGTGCGGTGGGTGTATTTTGTATATGAATTGGGGAAGTGAGCGTATTTTGTATATATATATG
Source organism: Ascaphus truei (assembly GCA_036426205.1). Lineage (NCBI taxonomy): Eukaryota > Metazoa > Chordata > Amphibia > Anura > Ascaphidae > Ascaphus > Ascaphus truei. Next base: position 27,633 of record WSYH01008319.1, read on the forward strand.
ATATATGATACTTCTACATATATATATTGGGGTGTTTTTTTTTTTTTTTTTTTTTTTTTTTTAATGTATTGCGATCTTTTTAAAATGTTTTGGGGCCAGTCATTCTCCCACCCACCCACACTAGTCACACACACACAGAATTCTTATTAGGAATTTATTCCATTTTTTAAAAGTGAGGCGGGACGAGGGGCGGAGCTAGGTGGCAAGGGGCGGGGCTAGGTGGCGAGTAGATTTTTTGGTTCGGCGAGTAGGTTTTTGGGTGATTTGTCGACCACTATATACACACACACTTCACTGCATCAGTTGGTACGTTGCAGTGGGACAAACATATTTTCTATATAACTTTATAACTTTATGAAAGCTTCCCATAAGTGCCTGCAAACTTTGTATCACAGTACTGTTCCAACTAGCTTGAGTGTGGACATTCCCTTAACCTTTTGACCAGTACTACTACATTCGGTTAACAACCCTACCCTTGGGTAAAGCCGCAAGACCATGACACAGACAGCTGGCCTTCTAGATATGGCCATATTAAACATTCAATGATTGGAAACATAGCAGATGAAAGAGTATATTCACTCCATGCAGAATAAACATTTGCACAAACCCGGCTAAGAGATCACGCAATGTTTTTATTGTTTGTTTTTTAATCTATGTTTCATTGTAGTAAAGAGTTGCATAGTTTAATCTCTACTTGTCCTTCAAATTAATCTTGGAAATCTCTTTACCTTCCCCCTAATTTAAGTATTTTTGTGACCTGACAAGTATATTGACTTTACATGAATTCCCATTAGGATCTAATATACATAAATCCCTTTTTCTTTGCACTTGGATAGAGGACAAACCATAGAACGCTTAGATCAGGGCGATTGTTTTATAAGGAAGGATCTGAGGTAAAAAATCAATACCTTTTGGTTATGATGACTCTGTATCTTCTTTCATACTGTACGTGTTTACATTTTGCTCCACATTTCAATTGACAATTAAGCTTGGCTGCTCTTATCAATGTTCTAATGTTGGCTCAAGGGACGACTTTCAAGATTACTTCATAGCACATCTACATTATTTGTCTAATGAAATAAAAAGTAGCAACATGAAACAGCAGTGGTAGCTTTACACGGTAACAGGATTGCTGCGTTCTAAAGGGTTAAGGAAGGAAACAATGATAAAGGATAGATTAAGCACGTAAAACGGAACCTGTGGTGCAATCTAATGTTACAGTGTTTGCAAATATTGCCAGGAAAACTTTCAAACTGATCTCAGACAAATTGCACATGTATGGTTTGTTTTATACAAGCAGCAATCACCTAATTTGAACCTAGTAAATATTGAAATTAATTCTACGTGATCCTGTGGGACTTCCGCTGCATTGCCAACCTCTGCTGCAACGCAAACTTCTGCTGCAACACCAACTTCTGCTGCAATGCCAACCTACGCTGCAACACCAACTTCTGCTGCAACTCCAACCCCCGCTGCAACTCCAACCTCTGCTGCAATGCCAAACTACGCTGCAATTCCAACTTCTGCTGCATCGCCAATCTCTGCTGCAACATCAACTTCTGCTGCAACACCAACTTCTGCTGCAATTCCAATCTACACTGCAACACCAACTTCTGCTGCAACTCCAACCCCCGCTGCAACTCCAACCTCTGCTGCATCGCCAACCTCCGCTGCAATGCCAACCTATGCTGCAATTCCAATCTCTGCTGCAACATCAACTTCTGCTGCAACACCAACTTCTGCTGCAATTCCAATCTACACTGCAACACCAACTTCTGCTGCAACTCCAACCCCCGCTGCAACTCCAACCTCTGCTGCATCGCCAACATCCGCTGCAATGCCAACCTATGCTGCAATTCCAATCTCTGCTGCAACATCAACTTCTGCTGCAACACCAACTTCTGCTGCAATGCCAATCTACGCTGAAACTCCAACTTCTGCTGCAACGCCAACCCCAGCTGCATCTCCAACCCCCACTGCAACTCCAACTTCTGCTGCAATTCCAACTTCTGCTG